>BSBM01001501.1:247500-371300 GCA_027924585.1 Larix kaempferi | reverse complement strand
ACCTATGAGAAGGAAATGATGGCTATTTTGCATGCAGTACAGAAGTGGCACCCTTACCTATTAGGGAATCATTTATGTATCAAGACTGATCACCAGAGTCTGAAAAATTTCTTGGAACAGCGTGTCTCCTCCCCGGCACAACAGAAATGGGTTATGACTATGAGATCACTTACAAGAAGGGTAAAGACAATATTGTGGCAGATGCTCTTTCTTGCACATTTGATGCCCAAGGTTCTCTTTCAGCTATTTCTATGCCTGTTCGAAATTGGTTGCAATCTGTTCAACAAAGTTATTTCAATGACTCTTCCTTATCTCAAAATCATCCAACACTTGACCAACAACCCTTCTGCTGTACCACATTAATCTTGGGATGGTGCTTCTCTGAGATACAAGGGTCGTCTGGTGCTTCCCCAGAGCATAGATCTTCAACAGGCTGTCTTCTATGAACTCCACGCTTCTCCATCAGCAGGGCACTCTAGGTTCCTCAAAACATATGAACGGGCACAGTGTAACTTCTTTTGGCAGGGCATGAAAAGGACAATTCAACAGATTGTGGATGAATGTGATACCTGCCAGCGCAATAAGGGTGAAACAACACTCCTTCCAGGATTGCTCGAACCCTTGCCCATACCTACATGGATTTGGATAAATATTTCTATGTATTTCATTGAAGGGCTCCCTAAATCTAGCGGGAAGGCAAGTGATTCTCATTGTAGTTGATTGCCTCTCCAAATATAGTCATTTTTGTGCTCTCATCCATCCCTATACAGCCTCCTCAGTTGCTCAAATTTTCCTGTGACCAGATCTTTCGTCTTCATGGCATCCCTTCTTCCATCGTCTCGGATCGTGATGCGACTTTCACTAGTCATTTTTGGATAGAACTATTTCGCCACACTGGCACCAAACTGAATATGAGTTCAGGGTATCACCCACAAACAGATGGTCAGACTGAAATTATCAATAAATGCTTGGAAAATTATCTTCGTTGCTTCACCTCTGAACAACAACATCAGTGGGCAAAGTGGCTCCCTCTCGCTGAATGGTGGTACAATACCTCTTACCACACTACCTCTAAAATGACCCCATATGAAGCATTCTATGGTCAAGCACCTCCAGTTCTTCTTCCATACACCCCCACCAGTTCACCAGTTGAGGAAGTTGACACAGTCCTTCGAAACCACGATTAGATTCTTCGCATTTTGCGGGACAATATTCACATGGCAAGAAATCGCATGAAGCAACAAGCTGATTAGCACTGTTCTGAGCGCACTTTTCAAGTCAGAGATATGGTTTTTCTTCGTCTCCAGCCGTACAAGCAATAATCCCTGAAACTCAAAGCGCGTCATAAGCTCGCTCCAAAGTTCTATGGACCATATCGGATTCTTCAGAAGATTGGGTCCATTGCTTATAAATTAGAACTTCCTCCTTCTTCCCGCATTCATCTAGTCTTTCATGTCTCTTGTCTGAAGAAAGTTCTTGGCACCAACATCAGTGGACAAATGATTTTACCCAAACTGGATAATTAAGGATCCCTTCCTTTTAGAGCTGGAGTCCATCCTCAATCGACGCACTCGTCAGCTTCTCTCTTGCTCTATCACAGAGGTCTTAATTCAGTGGCATGGCATGCAACCAGAGGATGCTACATGGGAACCACTCCTTCAGATTCAACAACAATTTCCACATCTAAAGCTTTGAGGACAAATCTTTTTTTTAAGGGGGAGGGGATGTTAGGAACCCATGTCTTTACTTTGTTAGTATATTGTTGTTGGACGCATATGATTTGTAAGTCGTCCCGTAGTATTTGTTGATCAATAGTTTATGTTATTGTTGTTGGCGCATATGCTTTGTAAGTCGCCCGTAGTATTGTTGATCCATAGTTTGTAGTGGCCCATGGTTTTGACCCATAGTATTGGCACCTAGACTTAGGATATAAGTGTGTGTTTGAGACCTATGAAGGCACCGTGAAGTTATTTGTATTGAGCTTGCTCATAGGAGGTTGCCCCCTTGAAGTGGTCCTGTGATCAATATAAAAGTGATTCTAGTTCTATCATTTCTTCTATTTCGCATATTCTTATTAATTAATTGTTGCAGGTGCATCACAACTTGAACATCCAATGTATCAAATCCAGTAATTCTATGGAAAACTCAAGCTTCTGGAGTGGTATTAGAGAGAAAATTTCAGCATTAGCGAATGCAAAAGGAGTTTTGCATGCCAAAACTGCAGTATTTTTGAGCAAATTCACTCAAATATTCATGTAGAACACCTGTAGAAGAAAGATCTTGTCCCTACCATAGCTCTGATACCATGTAAAATTATTCACAGTAGATCTATTGAACAAGTAAATCAATCACAATAGTGTAAGACAAATTGGAGTAAAAATTGTGCAAGAGAGATGCATCAGTGCTCTATAACTCAGAATAGTCAGAATACAATACAATACTGTAACAATGAATGAGCAATTCGAATTAGCCAATGAGGTCATTCAAATATACTGCATGGAATAGCTTGGCTCCAACTAGGAGTTCTCATCATCAATTAATGGTGGTCATCAATGCACAAGTAACTGTCATCCAGGTGTCAAACTGAGTCTAACTGAGTGTAATAAGTGTAACTGATGCATATGGCACTAATGTAGGGAAGGAGGCTCATTGGAGGGCCCATGAGGAGCTAATTGGAGTCATAATAGGTAGTCTAGTCTCATCGGAGTTCCATCGGAACGATAACAACAGTTAGGAGTCAGTCTAGCCTTAAATCAAGGAAAGACAACTAGATAACTGAAGTGAACTGGAGTGGTAAGTGAAAAAAGACGCCCTTCTCAAGCGGTAGGTGCATTCTGGGTGCACTAAGCACTAGGAGGGATAAAAATGAATGGAAGGAAGCTCCCGGGTGCTGGAAGACTGGGGACTAGGTGTTGGAGGCATCAAATTGGTGACTGGGCTACATGCATGTAGAATGCATGCAAAGTACAAAAATGAATGATGAGATATCCTAACACTACAAGGTGACACCCAGGACATAGGACTAGAGTAGAGGGGAACCCCTAGCACTATCCCAATGTCCTGAATCCAACGGAGTTGACGGTTTGTTGATCAAAGCCACGGTTGTCATTATATGGATTGTTCTGTCTCGCATCCAAAAGGCCTTCAGGGACACCTACTGGATACCTACCGGGGGCATAGAATTCCAACCATGCAACAAAACCAGGTTCCAGGGAGTTCTGCAAGTGTGTCTAGGTGGGTTCCGGCTGGGAACACTAGCCATAAGTTCTAGGTGGATGATTTTGCAAATTTGACCCCCATGTGCAAGAATTGCACACTCCCTTACTTAGAAAAACCCTAGTTTCCAAGATGGACGTACAAGGTGACACCGAAGCCATGGGACTGGAGGAGAGGGGAACCCCTAGCACTATCTCGACGTCCTGAATTCAATGGATTCGATGATTTTTTGATCCAAGACACGGTCGTCATTCTATGGCTCCTTCTATCTCGAATCCAAAAGGCCTTCAGGGACACCTGCTGGATACCTACCGGGGGCATAGAACTCCAACCATGCAACAAAACTGGGTTCCGGGGAGTCCTGCAATTGTGTATAGGAAGGTTCTGGTAGGGAACACTAGCCATAAGTTCCTGGTGGATGATTTTGCAAAGTTGACCCCCGTTTGCAAGAATTGCACACTCCCTTACTCAGCAAAACCCTAGTTTCCAAGATGGATGTACAAGGTGACACCGAAGCCATGGAACCGGAGGAGAGGGGAACCCCTAGCACTATCCCGACGTCTTGAAGTCAATGGAGTCGAAGATTTTTTGATCCAAGACATGGTCGTCATTCTATGGCTCATTCCATCTCGCATCCAAAAGGCCTTCAGGGACACCTGCTGGATACCTACTGGGGGCATAGAACTCCAACTGTGCAACAAAACTGGGTTCCGAGGAGTCCTGCAAGTGTGTCTAGGAAGGTTCTGGTAGGGAACACTAACCATAAGTGCCTGGTGGATGATTTTGCAAAGTTGACCCCCATGTGCAAAAATTGCACACTCCCTTACTGAGCAAAACCCTAGTTTCCAAAATGGACCTACAAGTTAACACCTGGGCCATGGGATCGGACGAGAGGGGAACCCCTAGCACTATCCCGATGTCCTGAATCCAACGGAGTCAACATTTTTTCAATCTGAGCCACAATCTTCATTCTATGCCTCGTTTTATACATTTTTCTCCAATATAACCACCTTCCCTGCATATAGAATCAATATTTTTTTTTTGAAATCCCTTCTCATTGTTAAAAGATATCAAGGTCGTAGGAGCACCTACACCAATGACATAGTCAGTTGTAATGAAAAATTCCAACGAAGGTTCCACATGTGGTTCATAGTCATTGTCCTCCACATTCTGCACCCAAAACAAAACACTAATTTTACCATGGAAACAAAGAAAACATATAAGATTATAAAATGACTACTAAAATTGTAACTCAGTAATTACCTGAATCAGCTCCATCAAAAAATTCATATCCCTAGTGTATGATTCAATAGATAATTGTTTAACTGCTTGATGTAAATCTTCTGTAAGTGGATTTTCTTTTTCCCCAACACATAGCTTGTCTTTCCTGATCTTTTCAATATGTTCCTTGGGAGTCGCCATAAATGTCACCAAACACAATCGAGTATAAACGGACATGAAAATAAAGAAAATAGTTGCATGGCCCGAGTCACTTGAATCATGACGAATTATTTTTCTTCAATCCTATGCCAATACGATTCCTTGGATTTCTAGCCATGTTAACAAGTGATTTATAGTAATTTAATAAACAATTTTATGGTAATTTAATAAGTGACGGCTGGTAGAATTTGCATATTTTGAGTCGTTGCGACAAACAACTTTTAAGGTACGCTAAACTTGTGTTAATGATGCTTTTCTTTTAGGTAGAATTTGCAATTTCTATATCTAAAAGTTTATTCAATAATGATTTAACATAGACAATTACAAATTTACAAGCAAAGATATGTTTTAGTTAATTAATTTTCCTATTGTTCAAATTGTCGTTTTTTGTTGTCCAATGAATTTCAAAGAACGGTCCTGAAATCTCGATCACATGGTAAAACAAACATTGCCATTTCATGAGATAAATGATATTTTCTTTATCTTTCATTAATAGGGTGCTTTGGTCTACGCGCAGAGTTTGAAAAAGTGAAGAATATGAAGAAGGCCTAACAATAAATTTGTTTAATTTTCAAATCAAACCAGAATTTGTATTGATGAAACCCTAAAGCTACTGGACATTTTCAAATTTCTACAGTATACAATCTATGTTCTAGTGAATACTCTATTATTTGGCATGCATAGATTTTTCAACCTCAACTCAATTTCCATGAACGTAATGATGAAAAACCAGTTATGATATGCATCAGATGGATTTTGTTTGAGAACAATCAAACCCACAACCTAGAGAAACAACTCAGGTTTTTCCTCTGTTGTTACGATTGGCCTCAAATTCGTGAAAAACCTAAGCTACTTTACCATCCAAACCATGGATCTGTTCATGAATCTGTTGATTCTGATGGATCCGAGACAGCGGGTTTCAGCTAGGGGATTCCCCACAGCGTGCCTCGGAGTCCTGTAAATAGTGTCAATGTGCCATCTCCGGAGCTAGGGTTTTTCTCAGTGAAGGCCTTTCGAATATTGCTCAAGGAGGCCATTTCTCGTCCGGAGGCCCCTGGACATGCGTGGCCACCGTGGACAGGTCCACAATGGCCACGTGGACCTGTGGGAGCCGACATAATCCAATTCCGCTCGCCGGTTTGGGTCCCATGGCCCTGGAGCAATTCCTCAAAGTGTCCCTGAATGGCCCCAGAATGCCTGATGAAAATGCCCGCAGCAACCAAATTGTGGCTCCGATCACAAATCCATTAATTCTGATGGATCCGGGACACCGATTTTCAGCTAAGGGACCCCCCACAGCATGTCTCCAACCACCGGAAAGGGTGCCAATGTGCCATCTCCAGAGCTAGGGTTTTGCTCAGTGAAGGTCTTTCGAATATTGCTCAAGGGGGGATTTTCTTGTCCAGAGGCCCCCGGGCATGCGTGGCCACCGTGGACAGGTCCATAATGGCCACCTGGAGAGCCAATAGAATCCAATTCCACTCGTCAGTTTGGGTCCCCTGGCCCCGGAGCAATTCCTTAAAGTGTTCCTGAATGGCCCTGGGGTGCCCAAGAAAAATGCCCACAACACCCAAACCGTGGCTCCGATCGCAAATCTATCGATTCCGATGGATCCTGGACAATGGGTTTTTATCCAAGGGTCCCCCTACAACGTGCCTCCAACCACTGAAAACTGTGCCAATGTGCCATCTCCGGATCTAGGGTTTTGGTCAGTGAAGGCGTTTCAAATATTGCTCAGGGGGGGAATTTCTCGTCCGGAGGCCCCCGGGCGTGCATGGCCACCGTGGACTGGTCCACAATGGCCATGTCGACCTGTGGGAGTAGATAGAATCCAAGTCCACTCGCTAGTTTTTGTCCCGTGGCGCCAAAGCAATTCCTCAAAGTGTCCCTTAATTGCCCCGGGGTGCTCGATGAAAATACCCGCAGTACCCAAACTGTGGCTCCAATCGTGAATCCATTGATTTTGATGGATCTGGGACACCTGGTTTCAGCTAGGCCCCCCCCCACAATGTGCCTCGATGTTAAAACGTAATTTTCCACCTTGTGAGCATCAGCACTCATTGGCCTGTAGGATCCATTTTACTGACTCAGATCCACTTTATATCCTTCAGACACACTATTTCCCTATTTTTCTTCCTGTACGCTAGCTGTTACATTTTAGCCAGCGTACCCGCGAGCTGCATCACTATAGCCAACTGGTGACAAGTTAAAATGGTAAAAATCACTAGGAAATAACTTTTTACTCCCAAAACGCGGTCTTAGGGTGACCTTTGGCCCTCCATTTTCCCCAAAACACCTCGATGTGTCCTTTCACTTACCTTTCAGAGGACTATATATCGAACACATATGGCATATGGACGGGAGGAGAAAGATAGAGCAAGAGAACTCTAGTGGATTTTTTCCGTATCTTAAGTCTACACTCATTGATCCTTCTTGTTGTGAACCCTTTATGTTCACCTTCCAAACTCGTATCATAGTTTGAGTTTTCCATTCCATGGAGTATTGAAGTGGTGGAGGCATAAGTGGGGAGACCTAGTTTTTGGTTCGGATTGGTTGCCGACAAGAGGTCATATCACATTGTACTTCTTGTTATTTATTAATAGAAATACTCATATTATCATCCATTAATGTTGTGAATGTTGTTTATATTACACTGGGTTGCATTTACTGATAATATCATGGACCATTGCTATTGGTGATGTTAATGTCTTTCATATATTATATGCGCTTGTTGTATATTGGCTGCCAAGACTAATTTGCAGGTTCAAGTGCACAAATTGAAAGCTTCAATGGGGATCTACATCGAACATCCAGAGCGAGGTTGGTTATATTCTCCATTGTCTTAGCATTGTCATTTATATAGCATAGCATTGAGAACTGAGTTAATTTATGGTAGTCAGCTATCTGTTGTGGTCTACCCCAAGCCATAGGAATTTTTCTCTGTAACACTTGAAGTCCCGTAAATGGTGCTAATTTACCATCTCTGAAGCTAGGGTTTTGCTCAGTGAAGGCCTTCTGAATATTGATCAAGGGGTCCATTTCTCGTCCGGAGGCCCTCAGGCGTGCGTGGACCTATGGGAGCCGAAAAAATCTAAGTCCGCTCGTCGGTTTGTGTGCTGTGGCACCGAAGCAATTCCTCAAAGTGTCCCTGAATGGCCGCGAGGTGCCTGACGAAAATGCCCACAGTACCCAAACCGTGGCTCCGATCACGAATCCATCGATTCCAATGGATCCAGGGCACCGTTTTTCAGCTATGCGATCCCCCATAGCATGCCTCAAACCCCCATAAATAGTATTATTGTGTCATCTCGGAAGCTAGGGTTTTGCTCAGTGAACCTTAGCTCCTTCATTGAGCAAAACCCTAGCTTTGGATATGGAACATTGGAACCATTTCCGGGACTTCAAGGAACGCCGTGGGGGGGGGGGTCCTAACTGAAACCCGGCGTCCCGGATCCATCAAAATCGATGGATTCACGATCAGAGCTATGGTTTGGGTACTGCGGGCATTTTCGTCGGGCACCATAGGGCCATTCATGGACACTTTGAGGAATTGCTTCGGGGCCATGGGACGAGAAATGGATCCCTTGAGCAATATTCGAAAGGCCTTTACATTGGGGTCAAATTTGAAAAATCGTCGACCGGGAAATTATGGCTAGTGTTCCCAGCTAGAACCTCACTAGACACACTTGCATGAATCCCTGGAACCAGGTTTTGTTGGACGGTTGGAGTTCTATTCCCTCGACAGGTATCCAACAGGTGTTCGTGAAGGCCTTTTGGATGCGAGACAGAATGAACCATGGAATGACGACTGTGGCTCCGATCGACAAATCGTCGAATCCATTGGATTCAGGATGCCGAGATAGTTCTAAAGGTGCCCCTCTCCTCCGATCTCATGGCTTGGGTGTCATTTTGTAGGTCCATTTTGGAAACTAGGGTTTTGCACAGTAAGGGAGTGTGCAATTTTTGCACACGGGGGTCACTTTGGAAAATCATCCACTAGGAACTTATGGCCATCGTTCCCAGCCGGAACCTACCCAGAAAGACTTGCAACACTCCCCAAAAACTGGTTTTGTTGCACGGTTGGAGTTCTATGCCCCCGACAGGTATCTAGCAGGTGTCTATGAAGGCCGTTTGGATACAAGATGGAACAACCCATAAAATGACGTCTGTGGCTCCAATTGAAAAATCATCGACTCCATTGGATTTAGGATGTCGGGATAGTGCTAGGAGTGCCCCTTTCCTTTGGTCCCGTGGCCCCAGTGTCACCTTGTACGTCCATCTTGGAAACTAGGGTTTTGCTCAGTAAGGTAGTGTGCAATTCTTGCACACGGGGGTCAAATTTGCAAAATCATCCACTGGGCACTTATAGACAGCATTCCCAAACGGAACCCACCTAGACACACTTGCAGGACTCCTCGGAACCGGGATTTGTTGCATGGCTGGATTTCTATGCCCCCGACAGGTATCCAGCAGGTGCCTCTGAAGGCCTTTAGGATGCGATACAGAACGAGCCATAGAATGACGATTGTGGCTTTGATCAACAAACCGTTGGATTCAGGACGTCAGCGTAGTGCAAAGGGTGACCCTCTCCTCTAGTCCCGTGGGCCGGGTGTCACCTTGTACGTATATCTTGGAAACTAGGGTTTTTCTTAGTAAGGGAGTGTGCAATTTTTGCACATGGGGGTCAACTTTGGAAAATCATCCACTGGGAACTTATGGTGATGATGATGATGATGGTGATGATGATGAAGACATTGATGATGATGGTTATGGTGATGGTGATGAAGATGATGATGATGATGAAGAAGAAGATGATGATGATGGATATGTTTATGAGGAGCCTAGATATGACAATGATGATGAATATGGTGATGATGATGAAGATGTTGATGGTGATGGTGATGGTGATGGTGATGAAGATGATGATGATGATGATGATGAATATGATGATGATGGAGATGTTGATGAGGAACCTAGAGATGACAATGATGATGAAGATGGTGATGATGATGGAAATGTTGATGATGATGATGATGGTGATGAATATGATGATTATAATGACAAAGAAGATGATGATGATGGAGATGTTAATGAGGAACATAGAGATGACAATGATGATGAAGATGTTGATGATGATGATGTTGATGGTGATGATGATGAAGCCGTTGATGATGATGGTGATGGTGATGAAGATGGTGATGAAGATGATAATTAAGAATATGATGATGAAGAGGACATGTGTAATATCCCTTGTTAGGAATTTTCTTAAAATGGCAATTTTCCACTTTTTTTCCCTAGTTCGACCTTTGACTAGTTTTGATCTCTAGGTCCCAAATTGCTCAAAATGATCCCAAATATTCTGAGAAGGTTAATGAATGATATTATAACATAAATAAGTTTTTTAGGGATGCATTTGGACCTTTAAAATAGTTCTGCAAATACACTTTCAATTCTGGTCAATGTAGGTAACTTTACTAGTGATTTCCCTTTGACTAGTATTGGTCTCTACGTCTCGAATTGACTCCAAATGCATTCAAATATTCAAGGAAGGTGTATGAATGATATTAGCACTTGAATATGATGTTCAGGGATGATATATTGTGACCAAAATACCTCTCCAAACTCTCTTAATATTCTGGACCAAGTATGCAATTTTACTAGTAATTTGAGGTTCAAATCCTCCTGGGGTAAGTACTGAAAATGGCTTCCCAAATGCCTCCAAAGCCACTCAAATTTATGAACAGAGGTAGGGAATTTATTAAGGATTTTATTAATGTCTCATTTTCACCATTAATTTATTATTATATCTGTTCCAACCCTCTCCCATTCAACTACAAAAATCACCAATTCGACCCTTGGGGAAATGGCACTATTTCTTCTCCCAATTCAATTAAACTGAGTAAAAATACTTCAAATGCTCAAGTACATTACAAAAAACTTGTAAAATACATCCATGGCAGTCCATTAATAAATTATTCATCATAGAATCATCCATTCATTCGAAATCATCATCAATACATTGGTTCACAACAAGGTAGTGGGGAAATGGCAGTGTTCTTCCATTAAAAATGAGATTTATACATTTTTGCTTGGAATTTCGACCTAACACTTTCTGGATATGAAGAACAGGGTATTTAATTCTTATTACAAAATAAATGGGGCATTAGAATCTTCCCCAAATATTACAATAGCTCACCAAAAACGCCCTCCCTCAAGGATCAAGAATATGCCATCAAAACTGGAAATGGTTGAAGGAGTGAGCTGCAATAGAAGAAACCATGTGATTCCCTGTAGCTTACACCTACAAATATAGACTCAATTAAATCTCCAAATGAAAGGTCTGAATTTCCTTTCGAATTACCAACTTGGATGAGAATCTTTCACCCTCGAAATTGGCTAAGGCAAGAAACTAGTCATCCACTAGCTCTCCCTCTTCGCAAATGCAATTGCAAATTCTACAAATGATCAAAATATGGTTTCATTCCTTGTTATTGAAATTTATAAAGTTCTAATGTCCTCCATGGGTCAAATTCCTTCCAAGAGACTCATGCCAACTCAAGTTGGGAAGGGATTCCAAAGAACGCCACTTGTAAAACAATTCCTAGTCTCCCACTTCCACCAAATCACATGTGGAAGAATCTTAGCTTCCCTAACACCCTTGAGCACCCTGTTGGAGTCTATTTTTAGCCCTGACATGTCATATATGTCATATGTCATCCTTCAGGTCTGATTTGTGTCATTGGTGTCATAGCATCTTCATCATTGTTGTCATAGAGCCAGGGAATCTAGCCCAAGTGTCTCACTAGCTCCAAATTGCCTTTTCCTCTTCCATGGGAGTTACTCTTCCTCTATATTTCGACCTTGGATGAATCATTCCAAGAATAAAACCTTTTGGAATCCCCCAAGTATGTTACCATTCACCTTTAATTCGAAATGCCAAGTGTAGTGGGGAAATCTAGCCATATGTGGATCCCACTTCCTCCATGTGTCTTCATGATCAAATGCCACTTTGATTTTCACTTGTATATATTTACTTAGTTCCTTTATTAAATATTTATGCCACTCTAATATTCAAACATCATTTATTATCCCCATTATTCCAAATCCCAAAGCTTCCACCCCAAACCTAGGAAACTAGTAATTTTCCTCCTTGGCAATTATTTGACCTTTAACATCAATTTTACAAACTCTAATCAATATGGCCAATGCGATTAGGCCATTGTGACCCAATTCCAAATTTGGGACATGACAAATCCTCCCTTCCCAATATTGCTTGTCCTCAAGCAATTTCAAACATGGGTCTTGAAGAACCTGCTTCCTGTATAATTCTTTGAAGTTGCCATTGAATTGCCCAACCTTGAGTCTTTGAGTTTCCATGAAGATTTTAGAGAGGAACCACCATACTTGTTGCACTACTCTGATAAAATTCACTTTATTAAGTGGGAAATCCATCTCCCATACTACTTGTTTCCCCAAAAAAATTTGAAACCAATGAGATAAAAATTATTCCAGGGTCCCATTGCTTGTATTGCACCCCAACAATTAAGAGTGCTCTCCAACCCATACCATCAGATAAGAGGATTCCTGAATCCCATTTTCTTGTATGCATTCTCCAAGTAAGTAGACCACCATTTGCTAGGTGCATATAATCTTCAAGTGACCACTCAAATCTGCTCCAATGACATAGGTGAGGATCCCATGTTCGATAGTGCTACTCCAAAAGAATGCGATATGCATCAAAATATTTAGCCATGCATTCTTTCATCCAAGAAGTGAATGAAGAATCCCCACTAAAATCTGAACCAAATAATGAGCAGGAAAAACAAGGAGACTTCAAAGGACTCAAAGAAGTCTCATCCATACATCCATGAGGATATGTATTATCATAAGTTAAAGCAATATGCTGCTGCATTTCTAAATAATGAGGTTCTCTATTCATGTCATCATCAAAAGGAGAGGTAGGAGTTTCATACCCTTCATGTGGCACCACTAGAAAATAACCTTTCACCCAATTTTCATCCCAAAGTGATGTGGCTGGAAAAGTAGTGTGGGGTGAATAATTATGAACGAACTTTAATTCTTTACAACTCTTACCCATTGAAATATTTAATTCATCTTCTCCATAATTGGCTGGTCCAACTATTGTGAGATCATGTACCTCCTCCAAGGCTTTGAAACTCTCTCCATAAGGCAACTCATAATCCCTTTGAACAAGGACAAGTTCTTGCCTTCTTCTTGTTTTAGTGTAGCATCTTCAAGAACATGCATATCAACATGTACCTCATGTTCCACAATTACACTAGGTTCCTCTTTTGTGACATAAATTATTTCATCCTTTTTCCTTCAAAAGAGAACCATTGCTCATTAATTTTTCCGACTTGCTTCCAAGTTCACTAAGCAACAATTTGAACTCTTGAAAGAATTGCCTCCACTTCTCTTCAAAGGAAGGTTTCAGTAATTTTCTAAACTCCTCATTCTCCTCTAAGGTTCCTTTCCCATCCTTACTCATGGTGACCAAGGAATGCACTTCTTTCCTTTAAACAAAGTGCATCCAGTTTCAATTTCTAAGGGTGGTGGCTTATTTCTTTGACTCCCAATATTCATTACTATTCTACCACATCAGGTTCCAAGACCATGCTCTGATACTACTGTAATATACCTTGTTAGTAATTTTCTTAAAATGGCAATTTTCCACTTTTTTTCCCTAGTTCGACCTTTCACTAGTTTTGATCTCTAGGTCCTAAATTGCCAAAAATGATCCCAAATCTTCTAAGAAGGTATATGAATTATATTAGAACATAAATATGTGTTTTAGTGATGCCTTTGGTCCTTTAAAATACTTCTGCAAATAAACTTTCAATTCTGGTCAATGTAGGTAACTTTACTAGTGATTTCCCATTGATTAGTATTGGTCTCTAAGTCTCGAATTGACTCCAAATGCCTTCAAATATTCAAGGAAGGTGTATGAATGATATTAGGACTTGAATATGATGTTCAAGGATGATATATGGCCACCAAAATACCTCTGTAAAGTCTCTTAATATTATGGACCAAGTATGCAATTTTACTAGTAATTTGGGGTTCAAATCTCGCTAGGGTAAGTACTGAAAATGGCTTCCCAAATGCCTCCAAAGACACTCAAATTTATGAACAGTGGTATGAAATGTATTAAGGATTTTATTAAGGTCTAGTTGGCACCATTAGTTAATTATTATATCTGTTCCAACCCTCTCCCATTCAACTGCAAAAATCACTAGTTCAACCCTTGGGGAAATGGCACTATTTCTTCTCCCAATGCAATTAAACTGAGTAAAAATACTTCAAATGCTTAGGTACATTACATGAAACTTGTAAAATTCATCCATGGAAGTAAATTAATAACAAATTAATCATAGAATCATCCATTCATTCGAAATCATCATCAATACATTGGTTCACAACAAGGTAGTGGGGAAATGGTATTGTTATTCCATTAAAAATGAGATTTATACATTTCTACTTGGAATTTCGACCTGAAACTTTTTGGATATGAATAATAGAGTATTTAATTTATACTAAAAAAGAAATGGGGCATTATAAGCTCCCCCAAAGAGTACAATAGCTCACTAAAAACGCCTTCCCTCAAGGATCAAGAATATGCCATCAAAACTAGAAATGGTTGAAGGAGTGAGCTGCAATAGAAGAAACCATGAGCTTCCCTGTAGCTTACACCTGAAAATAAAGACTCCATTAAAGCTACAAATGAAAGGTATGAATGGCCTTTCCAATTACCAACTTGGATGGGATTCTTTCACCCTCGAAATTGGCTAAGGCAAGAAACTAGTCATCCACTACCTCTCCCTCTTCACAAATGCAATTGCAAATTCTACAAATGATCAAAAGCTGGTTTCATTCTTTTTTATTGACATTTATAAAGTTCTGATGTCCTACATGGGTCTAATTCCTTCCAAGATACTCATTCCAACTCAAGTTGGGAAGAGATTCCAAAGAACGCCACTTGTACAACAATTCCTAGTCTCCCACTTCCACCAAATCACATGTGGAAGCATCTTAGCTGCCCTAACACCCTTGAGCGCCCTCTTGGAGTCTATTTCTATCCCTAACATGTCATATATGTCATATGTCATCCTTAAGGTCTGATTTGTGTCATAGGTGCCATAGCATCTTCATCATTGTTGTCATAGAGCTAGGGAATCTATCCCAAGTGCCTCACTAGCTCCAAATTGCCTCTTCCTCTTCCATGGGAGTTACTATTCCTCTATATTTCAACCTTGGATGAGTCATTCCATGAATAATACCTTTTGGAATACCCCAAGCATGTTACCATTCACTTTTAATTCAAATTGGTGAGAGAATGATGCAAAGTTTAGTGGGGAAATCTAGTCATATGTGGGTCCCACTTTCTTCCATGTGTCTTCATGATCAAATGCCACTTTGATTTTTACTTGTATATATTTATTTAGTTCATTTATTAAATATTTATGCCACTCTAATGTTCAAACTTCATTTATTATCCCCATTATTCCAAATCCCAAAGCTTCCACCCCAAACCTAGGAAACTAGTAATTTTCCTCCTTGGCAATTATTTGACCTTTAACATCAATTATACAAACTCTAATGAATATGGCCAATGTGATTATGCCATTGTGACCCAATTCCAAATTTGGGACATGAAAAATCCTCCCTTCCCAATATTGCTTGTCCTCAAGCAATTTCAAACATGGGTGTTGAAGAACCTACTTCCTGTATAATTCTTTGAAGCTGCCATTGAATTTCCCAACCTTGAGTCTTTGAGTTTACATGAAAATTTTAGAGAGGAACCACCATGCTTGCTGCACTACTTTGATAAAATTCACTTTATTAAGTGGGAAATCCATCTCCTATACTGTTTGTTTCCCCAAAAAAAATTGAAACCAATGAGATAAAAATTATTCTAGGGTCCCATTGCTTGTATTGCACCCCAACAATTAAGAGTGCTCTCAAACCGATACCATCACATACGAGGATTCCTGGATCCCATTTTCTTGTATGCAATCTCCAAGTAAGTAGACCACCATTTGCTAGGTGCATACAATCTTCAAGTGACCACTCAAATCCGCTCTAGTGACATAGGTGAGGATCCCATGTTCGATAGTGCTACTCCAAAAGAATGTGATATGCATCAAAATATTCAGCCATGCATTCTTTCATCCAAGAAGTGAATGAAGAATCTCCACTAAAATCTAAACCAAATAATGAGTAGGAAAAACAATGAGACTTCAAAGGACTCAAAGAAGTCTCATCCATACATCCATGAGGATATGTATCATCATAAGGTAAAGCAATATGCTACTGCATTTCTAAATAATGAGGTTCTCTATTCATGTCATCATCAAAAGGAGAGGCAGGAGTTTCATACCCTTCATGTGGCACCCCTAGAAAAAATGTTTCAACCAATTTTCATCCCAAAGTTATGTGGCTAGAAAAGAAGTGTGGGGTGAAGAATTATGAACAAACTTTCATTCTTTACAACTCTTACCCATTGAAATATTTAATCCATTTTCTCCATAATTGGCTGGTCCAACTATTGTGAGATCATGTACCTCTTCCAAGGCTTTTCAACTCTCTCCATGAGGAAACTCATAATCCCTTTGAACAAGGACAAGTGCTTGTCCTTCTTCTTGTTTTAGTGTAGCATCTTGAAGAACCTGCATATCAACATGTACCTCATGTTCCACAATTACATTAGGTTCCTCTTTTGTGACATAAATTATTTCATCCTTTTCCTTGAAAAGAGAACCATTGCTCATTATTTTTTTCGAGTTGCTTCCAAGTTCACTAAGCAACAATTTGAACTCTTGAAAGAATTGCCTCCACTTGCTTTCAAAGGAAGGTTTCAGTAATTTTCTAAATTCCTCATTCTCCTCTAAGGTTCCTTTCCTATACTTACTCATGGTGACCAAGGAATGCACTTCCTCCCTTTCACCAACGTGCATCTAGTTTCAGTTTCTAAGGGTGGTGGCTTATTTTTTTGAATCCCGGTCTTCAATAATGTTCTACCACATCAGGTTCCAAGACCATGCTCTAATACCATTTTAATGTCCCTTGTTAGGAATTTTCTTAAAATGACAATTTTCCACTGTTTTTTCCCTAATTCCACGTTTCACTAGTTTTGATCTCTAGGTCCCAAATTGCCCCAAATGATCCCAAATATTATAAGAATGTATATGAATGATATTAGAACATAAATATGTGTTTTAGGTATTCCTTTGGACCTTTAAAATACTTCTTCAAATACTCTTTCAATTCTGGTCAATGTAGGTATTTTTACTAGTGATTTCCCTTTGACTAGTATTGGTCTCTAGGTCTCGAATTGACTCCAAATTCCTTCAAATATTCAAGGAAGGTGTATGAATGATATTAGGACTTAAATATGATGTTAAGGGATGATATATGGCCACCAAAATACCACTTCAAACTCTTTTAAGATTCTGGACCAAGTATGCAATTTTACTAGTAATTTGATGTTCAAAAACACCTGGGGTAACTACTGAAAATGGCTTCCCAGATGCCTCCAAATCCACTCAAATTTATGAAAATAGGTAGGGAATGTATTAATTATGTTATTAAGGTCTCATTTTAACCATTAATTGATTATTATATCTGTTCCAACCCTCTCCCATTCAACTGCAAAAATCACCAATTCGACCCTTGGGGAAATGGCACTATTTCTTCTCCCAATGCAATTAAACTGAGTAAAAATACTTCAAATGCTCAATTAAAGTACATGAAACTTATAAAATACATCCATGGTAGTCCATTAATCACAAATTCATTATAGAATCATCCATTCATTCGAAATCATCATCAATACATTGGTTCACAACAAGGTAGTGGGAAAATGGCATTGTTCTTCCATTAAAAATGAGATTTATACATTTTTAATTGGAATTTAAACCTGAAAATTTCTGGAGATGAATAACATAGTATTTAATTCATATTAAAAAAGGAATGGGGCATTATAAGCTCCCCCAAAGAGTACAATGCCCCACCAAAAACGCCCTCCCTCAAGGATCAAGAATATGCCATCAAAACTGGAAATTGTTGAAGGAGTGAGCTGCAATAGAAGAAACCATGAGCTTCCCTGTAGCTTACACATACAAATAAAGACTCCATTAAAGATCAAAATGAATGTTCTGAATGGATTTTCCAATTACCAACTTGGATGGGAATCTTTCACCCTGGAAATTGGCTAAAGAAAGAAACTAGTCATCCACTAGCTCTTCCTCTTCGCAAATGCAGTTGCAAATTCTACAAATGATCAAAATCTGGTTTCATTCCTTCTTATTGAAATTGATAAAGTTCTAATGTCCTCCATGGGTCGAATTCCTTCCAAGAGACTCATGCCAACTCAACTTTGGAAGAGATTCCAAAGAACGCCACTTGTACAACAATTTCTAGTCTCCCACTTCCACCAAATCACATGTGGAAGCATCTTAGCTGCCCTAACACCCTTGAGCACCCTCTTGGAGTCTATTTTTAGCCATGTCATGTCATATATGTCATATGTCAGCCTTCATGTCTGATTTGTTTCATAGGTGTCATAGTATCTTCATCATGGTTGTCATAAAGCTACAGAATCTAGCACAAGTGTCTCACTAGCTCCAAATTGCCTCTTCCTCTTCCATGGGAGTTACTCTTCCTCTATATTTCAACTTTGGATGATTCATGCCATGAATAATACCTTTTGGAATCCCCAAAGTATGTTACCATTCACCTTTAATTCCAATTGGTGAGAGAATGATGCCAAGTGTAGTGGAGAAATCTAGCCATATGTGGGTCCCAAATCCTCCATGTTTCTTCATGATCAAATGCCACTTTGATTTTCACTTGTATATATTTATTTAATTTCTTTATTAAATATTTATGCCACTCTAATGTTCAAACAAATTTATTATCCCCATTATTCCAAATCCCAAAGCTTCCACCCCAAACCTAGGAAACTACTAATTTTCCTCCTTGGCAATTATTTGAACTTTAGCATCAATTTTACAAACTCTAATGAATATGGCCAATGTTATTAGGCCATTGTGAACCAATTGCAAATTTGGGACATGACAAATCCTCCCTTCCCAATATTGCTTGTCCCCAAGCAATTTCAAACATGGGTGTTGAAGAACCTGCTTCCTGTATAATTATTTGAAGTTTCCATTGAATTGCCCAACCTTGATTTTTTGAGTTTCCATGAATATTTTAGAGAGGAACCACCATGCTTGCTGCACTACTCTGATAAAATTCACTTTATTAAGTGGGAAATCCATCTCCCATACTGCTTGTTTCCCCAAAAAAATTTGAGACCAATGAGATAAAAATTATTCCAGGGTCCCATTGCTTGTATTGCACTCCAAAAATTAAGAGTTCTCTCCAACCCAGACCATCAGTTAAGAGGATTCCTGGATCCCATTTTCTTGTATGCATTCTCCAAGTAAGTAGACCACCATTTTCTAGGTGCATACAATCTTCAAGTGACATCTCAAATCTGCTCCAATGACATATGTGAGGATCCCATGTTCGATAGTGCTACTCCAAAAGAATGTGATATGCATCAAAATATTCAGCCATGCATTCTTTCATCTAAGAAGTGAATGAAGAATCTCCACTAAAATATGAACGAAATAATGAGCAGGAAAAACACAGAGACTTCAAAGGACTCAAAGAAGTCTCATCCATACATCCATGAGGATATGTATCATCATAAGGTAAAGCAATATGCTACTGCATTTCTAAATAATGAGGTTCTCTATTCATGTCATCATCAAAAGGAGAGGTAGGAGTTTCATACCCTTCATGTGGGACCACTAGAAAAAAACCTTTCACCCAATTTTCATCCCAAAGTGATGTGGCTAGAAAAGAGTTGTGAGTTGAAGAATTATGAACCAACTTTAATTCTTTACAACTCTTACCCATTGAAATATTTAATTCATCTTCTCCATAATTGGCTGGTCCAACTATTGTGAGATCATGTACCTCTTCCAAGGCTTTGCAACTCTCTCCATGAGGCAACTCATAATCCCTTTGAACAAGGACAAGTTCTTGTCCTTCTTTATGTTTTAGTGTAGCATCTTCAAGAACCTGCATATCAACATGTACCTCATGTTCCACAATTACATTAGGTTCCTCTTTTGTGACATAAATTATTTCATCCTTTTCCTTGAAAAGAGAACCATTACTCATTATTTTTTCCGAGTTGCTTCCAATTTCACTAAGCAACAATTTGAACTCTTGAAAGAATTTCCTCCACTTGTCTTCAAAGAAAGGTTTCAATAATTTTCTACACTCCTCATTCTCCTCTGAGGTTCCTTTCCCATCCTTACTCATGGTGACCAAGGAATGCACGTCTTCTCTTTCACCAAAGTGCATCCAGTTTCAGTTTCTAAAGGTGGTGGCTTATTTCTTTCACTCTCGATATTCATTAATGTTATACCACATCAGGTTCCAAGACCATGCTCTGATACCATTGTAATGTCCCTTGTTAGGAATTTTCTTAAAATGACAATTTTTCACTTTTTTTCCCTAGTTCGACCTTTGACTAGTTTTGATCTCTAGGTCCCAAATTGCCCCAAATGATCCCAAATCTTCTGAGAAGGTATATGAATGATATTAGAACATAAATATGTGTTTTAAGGATGCCTTTGGACCTTTAAAATACTTCTACAAATACACTTTCAATTCTGGTCAATGTAGGTAACTTTACTAGTGATTTCCCTTTGACTAGTATTGGTCTCTAGGTCTCGAATTGACTCCAAATGACTTCAACTCTTCAAGGAAGGTGTATGAATGATATTAGGACTGGAAAATGATTTTCATGAATGATATATGGACACCAAAATACCTCTGCAAACTCTCTTAAGATTCTGGATCAAGTATGCAATTTTACTAGTAATTTGGGGTTCAAAACCCCCTGGGGTAACTACTGAAAATGGCTTCCCAAATGCCGCCAAAGCCACTCAAATTTATGGATAGAGGTATGGAATTTATTAAGTATATTATTAAGGTCTCATTTTTACCATTAATTTATTATTATATCTATTCCAACCCTCTCTCATTCCACTGCAAAAATCACCAATTCGACCCTTGGGGAAATGGCACTATTTCTTCTCCCAATGCAATTAAACTGAGTAAAAATACTTCAAATGCTCAAGTACAATACATGAAACTTGTAAAATACATCCATGGAATTACATTAATCACAAATTCATCATATAATAATGCTTTCATTCAAAATCATGATCAACACATTGGTTCACAATAGGGTAGTGGGAAAATGGCATTGTTCTTCCATTAAAAACGAGATTTATACATTTCTACTTGAAATTTCAACCTGAAACTTTCTAGAGATGATGAAAATAGTATTTAATTCATATTAAAAAATAAATGGGGCATTAGAATCTCCCCAAAATAGTACAAGAGCTCACCAAAAACGCCCTCCCTCAAGGATCAAGAATATACAATCAAAACTAGAAATGGTTGAAGGAGTGAGCTGCAATAGAAGAAACCGTGAGCCACCCTATAGCTTACACCTACAAATAAAGACTCCATTAAATCTCCAAATGAAAGGTCTAAATGGCCTTTCCCATTAACAACTTGGATGGGAATCTTTCACCCTTGAAATTGGCTAAGGCAAGAAACTAATCATCCACTAGCTCCCTCTCTTCACAAATGCAATTGCATATTGTACAAATGATCAAAAGATGGTTTCATTCTTTGCTATTGAAATTTAAAAATTTCTAATTTCCTCCATGGGTCTAATTCCTTCCAAGAGACTCATGCCAACTCAAGTTGGGAGGAGATTCCAAAGAACGCCACTTGTACAACAATTCCTAGTCTCCCACTTCGACCAAATCACATGTGGAAGCATCTTAGCTGCCCTAACACCCTTGAGCGCCGTCTTGGAGTCTATTTATAGCCCTGGCATGTCATATATGTCATATGTCATCCTTCAGGTCTGATTTGTGTCATAGCTGTCATAGCATCTTCATCAGGGTTGTCATAGAGCTAGGAAATCTATCCCAAGTGTCTCACTAGCTCCAAATTGCCTCTTCCTCTTCCATGGGAGTTACTCTTCCTCTATATTTCGACCCTGGATGAGTCATGCCATGAATAATACCTTTTGGAATCCCCCAAGTATGTTACCATCCACCTTTAATTTCGAATTGTTGAGAGAATGATGCCAAGTGTAGTGGGGAAATCGAGCCATATGTGGGTCCCACTTCCTCCATGTGTCTTCATGATCAAATTCCACTTTGATTTTCACTTGTATATATTTATTTATTTCCTTTATTAAATATTTATGCCACTCTAATCTTCAAACATCATTTATTATCCTCATTATTCCAAATCCCAAAGCTTCCACCCCAAACCTAGGAAACTAGTAATTTTTCTCCTTGGCAATTATTTGACCTTTAACTTCAATTTTACAAACACTAATGAATATGGCCAATGTGATTAGGCCATTGTGACCCAATTCCAAATTTGGGACATGACAAATCCTCCCTTCCCAATATTGGTTGTCCTCAAGCATTTTCAAATATGGGTGTTGAAGAACCTCCTTCCTGTATAGTTCTTTGGAGTTGCCATTGAATTGCCCAACCTTGAGTCTTTGAGTTTCCATGAAGATTTTAGAGAGGAACCACCATGCTTGCTGCACTACTCTGATAAAATTCACTTTATTAAGTGGAAAATCCATCTCCCATAATGCTTGTTTCCCCAAAAAAATTTGAAACCAATGAGATAAAAATTATTCCAGGGTCCTATTGCTTGTATTGCGCCCCAACAATTAAGAGTGCTCTCCAACCGATACCATCAGATAAGAGGATTCATGGATCCCATTTTCTTGCATGAATTCTCCAAGTAAGTTGAGCACCATTTTCTAGGTGCATACAATCTTCAAGTGACCACTCAAATCTGCTCCAAAAGAATGTGATATGCATCAAAATATTCAGCCATGCATTCTTTCATCCAAGAAGTGAATGAAGAATCTCCACTAAAATCTGAACCAAATAATGAGCAAGAAAAAACAAGGATACTTCAAAGGACTTGAAGAAGTCTCATCCATACATCCATGAGGATATGTATCATCATAAGGTAAAGCAATATGTTGCTGCATTTCTGAATAATGAGGTTCTCTATTCATGTCATCATCAAAAGGAGAGGTAGGAGTTTCATACCCTTCATGTGGCACCACTAGAAAAAAACCTTTCACCCAATTTTCATCCCAAAGTCATGTGACTGGAAAAGAAGCGTGGGGTGAAAAATTATGAACCATAATTAATTCTTTACAACTCTTACCCATTGAAATATTTAATTCATTTTCTCCATAATTGGCTGGTCCAACTATTGTGAGATCATGTACCTCTTCCAAGGCTTTGCAACTCTCTCCATGAGGAAACTCATAATCCCTTTGAATAAGGACAAGTGCTTGTCCTTATTTTTGTTCTAGTGTAGCATCTTCAAGAATCTGCATATCATACTGTACCTCATGTTCCACAATTACATTAGGTTCCTCTTTTGTGACATAAATTATTTCATCCTTTTCCTTGAAAAGAGAACCATTGCTCATTATTTTTCCGAGTTGCTTCCAAGTTCACTAAGCAACAATTTGAACTTTTGAAAGAATTTCCTCCACTTGTCTTCAAAGGAAGGTTTCAGCAATTTTCTAAACTGCTCATTCTCCTCTAAGGTTCCTTTCCCATCCTTACTCATGGTGACCAAGGAATGCACTTCTTCTGTTTCACGAAAGTGCATCCAGTTTCAGTTTCTAAGGGTGGTGGATTATTTCTTTGACTCCCGATATTCATTAATGTTCTACCACATCAGGTGCCAAGACCATGCTTTGATACCACTGTATTATCCCTTGTTAGGAATTTTCTTCAAATGGCAATTTTCCACTTTTTTTCCCTAGTTCGACCTTTGACTAGTTTATATCTCTAGGTCCCAAATTGCCCCAAATGATCCCAAATATTCGTAGAAGGTATATGAATGATATTAGAACATAAATATGTGTTTTAGGGATGCCTTTGGACCTTTAAAATACTTCTACAAATACACTTTAAATTCTGGTCAATGTAGGTAACTTTACTACTGATTTCTCTTTGACTAGTATTGGTCTCTAGGCCTCGAATTGACTCCAAATGCCTACAAATATTCAAGGAAAGTGTATGAATGATATTAGTAAATGAATATGATATTCATGGATGATATATGGCCACCAAAATACCTCTGCAAACTCTCTTAACATTCTGGACCAACTATGCAATTTTAATAGTAATTTGGGGTTCAAATCCACCTGGGGTAAGTACTAAAAATGGCTTCCCAAATGCCTCCAAAGCCACTCAAATTTATGAATAGAGGTAGGGAATGTATTAAAGATGTTATTAAGGTCTCATTTGCACCATTAATTTATTATTATAGCTGTTCCAAACCTCTCCCATTCAACTGCAAAAATAACCAATTCGACCCTTGGGAAAATGGCACTATTTCTTCTCCCAATGCAATTAAACTGAGTAAAAATACTTCAAATCCTCAAGTACAGTACATGAAACTTGTAAAATCCATCCATGGAAGTCCATTAATCATAAATTCATTAGAGAATCAGTGATTCATTTGAAATCATCATGAATACATTGGTTCTCAACAAGGTAGTGGTGAAATGGCATTGTTCTTCCATTAAAAATGAGATTTATACATTTCTACTTGAAATTTTGACTTGAAACGTTTTGGAGATGAAGAAAAGAGTATTTAATTCATATTAAAAAAGAAATGGGGCATTAGAAGCGCCCCCAAGGAGTACAATAGCTCACCAAAAATGCCCTCCCTTAAGGATCAAGAATATGCCATCAAAACTAGAAATGGTTGAAGGAGTGAGATGCAATAGAAGAAACCATGAGCTTCCCTGTATCTTACACCTAAAAATAAAGACTCCATTGAAGATACAAATGAAAGGTCTGAATGGCCTTTCCAATTACCAAATTGGATGGGAATCTTTCACCCTCGAAATTGGCTAAGGAAACAAACTAGTCATCCACTAGCTCTCCCTCTTCACAAATGCAATTAAAAATTCTACAAATGATCAAAAGCTGGTTTTATTCTTTGTTACTGAAATTTACAAAGTTCTAATGTACTCCATGGGTCTAATTCCTTCCAAGAGACTCGTGCCAACTCAAGTTGGGAAGATATTCCAAAGAACGCCACTTGTACAACAATTCCTAGTCTCCCACTTCCACCAAATCACATGTGGAAGCATCTTAGCTGCCCTACCACCCTTGAGCGCCCTCTTGGAGTCTATTTTTAGCCCTGACATGTCATATAAGTCATATGTCAGCCTTCACGTCTGATTTGTGTCATAGGTGTCATAGCATCTTCATCATTGTTGTCACAGAGCTAGGGAATCTAGCCCAAGTGTCTCACTAGCTCCAAATTGCCTCTTCCTCTTCCATGAGAGTTACTATTCCTCTATATTTGACATTGGATGAGTCATGCCATGAATAATACCTTTTTGAATCCCCAAAGTATGTTACCATTCACCTTTAATTCGAATTGGTGAGAGAATGATGCCAAGTGTAGTGGGGAAATCTAGCCATATGTGGGTCCCATTTCCTCCATGTGTCTTCATGATGAAATGCCACTTTTATTTTCACTTGTATATATTTATTTAGTTCCTTTATTAAATATTGATGCCAATCTAATGTTCAAACTTCATTTATTATTCCAATTATTCCAAATCCCAAAGCCTCCACCCCAAATCTAGGAAACTAGTAATTTTTCTCCTTGGCAATTATTTGACCTTTAACATCAATTTTACAAACTCTAAAGAATATCGCCAATGTGATTAGGCCATTGTGACCCAATTCCAAATTTGGGACATGACAAATCCTCCCTTCCCAATATTGCTTGTCCTCAAGCAATTTCAAACATGGGTGTTGAAGAACCTGCTTCCTGTATAATTCATTGAAGTTGCCATTAAATTGCCCAACCTTGAGTCTTTGAGCTTCCATGAAGATTTTAGAGAGGAACCACCATGCTTGCTGCATTACTCTGATAAAATTAACTTTGCTAAGTGGTAAATCCATCTCCCATACTACTTGTTTGCCCAAAAAAATTCGAAACCAATGAGATAAAAATTATTCTAGGGTCCCATTGCTTGTATTGCACCCCAACAATTAAGACTGCTCTCCAACACATACCATTAGATAAGAGGATTCATGGATCCCATTTTCTTGTATGCATTCTCCAAGGAAGTAGACCACCATTTGCTAGGTGCATACAATCTTCAAGTGACCACTCAAATCTGCTCCAATGACATAGGTGAGGATCCCATGTTCGATAGTGCTACTCCAAAAGAATGTGATATGCATCAAAATATTCAGCCATGCATTCTTTCATCCAAGAAGGGAATTAGAAATGCATGATACATATCACCATACATGATCCACCTGATCATACAATGTATCCACCTGATACATATACAGATACATGGTCCAAGCATCCAACATGATGCATATACAAAATACATACAAATGATCCTACTGATCATATCCAGCATCCAACATGATGCGTACATGCATATAAATGATCCAACTAATCATATCCAGCATCCAACATGATGCATACATACATATAAATGATCCAATTGATCATATCCAACATACAACATGATGCATACATACATATAAATAATCCAACTGATCATATCCAGCATACAACATGATGCATACATACATATAAATAATCCAACTGATCATATCCAGCATCCAACATGATGCATACATGCATATAAATGATCCAACTGATCATATCCAGCATCCAACATGATTCATACATACATATAAATGATCCAACTGATCATATCCAACATCCAACATGATGCATACATACATATATAAATGATCCAACTGATCATAGAAAGCAGAAACTAGAACATCATCCTGATGCTCATCATCCAGTGCTTACATCCACAGCCATGTGAAGTATCCTCCTTCAAACATGCTTGGAATGGCTTCTGCAAATGTCTCCATCACTTCTTCCTCGAAGTGTCATCAATCTGAAGAACACCAAGCCTCTCCCTGAAGTACTCGAACTTCACCCTGGCTAGTGGCTTCATCAGCACATCTGCAATCTGCCCATCCGTCGCAATGTACAGGAGCTTCACAACTCCTCTCTGCACCATATCCCTGATATAGTGATATTTGATCTCTATGTGTTTCAACCTTTCATGACACACTGGGTTCTCGGACAGCTTCACACAACTCTGGTTATCACAAAAGATACCAGTAGCATCCACTGGGAGATCAAATAACTCAGACAGTAGCTTCCATAGCCATACTACCTCACAACTAGCTGAACAAGCTACAACATACTCTGCCTCAGCTGTACTCAGTGCTACGCAGGACTGCTTCCTGCTAAACCAAGAGATCACACCTGATCCCATACTGAAGCAGCACCCAGATGTGCTCTTCCTATCTGCAGCACTGCCAGCCCAATCTGAATCAACATAACCCTGCAGGTTAAACTTTTGATTCGCTTCATACTTGAGCCCATAATCCACTGTACCCTTCAGGTACCCTAGAACATGCTTTACAACAACCAGATGAACACTCCTCGGATCTGTCAGGAACTGACTCAACGTGTTCACCGCAAAGAAAATATATGGTCTCATGTTCATCAGGTACATCAAGGACCCAATCATCTGACGATACATAGTGATATCAACCGGCTCAGATGAAGCATCACACAGAAGCTTCAAGTTCGATGCCATAGGTGTGGCCATAGCCTTGCAGTCCATCATCCCGAACCTCTTCAGGATCTCTACTGCATACTTCCCTTGTCCACTTTGCCACACCTCCATGCCAAAAACAAATAGTGCATCATCCCCAAGTTCTTCAACTCGAACTTGGCAGCAAGCTTCTGCTGCGTGTCGGCAATCAAACTATCTTCACCTGTAATAAACATGTCATCCATATACAAAAGTAGTATCACTGGATTGCCTTCCTCAACCTTGTAGTAAAGGTTGGAATCCGCTTTAGTCTTGGTAAAGCCCAAACTGGATAGAAAGTTGTCTATTCTACCATACCAAATTCTGCACATATATATGACTACACCATTCAAGAAGGCTATCTTGAAATCCATCTGGTGTATCGTCTATTTCATCACTTTTATATTTCTTTATGTTTCCATTTGCAGTATGCTTGATCTGATAGTTCCATTTGGAAGTCACAACAGACTTCCCTTCAGCTCTTGGGACCACATCCCAAACATCTTTCTTCATGATCGACGGATCATGGCATTCTTCCCGTATCCTGGGAACTTCAATCTATTCAATAGATAATTTTGTTGCTTGAACAAATGTTGTAGTCCTTCTTTTGTAGGTGAAGGTATACGATCTTTCCTACAAAACAAGTTAAACTGCATGATTAGAAACATCTCATAATTTTCAGACAAATTCTTACACATAAAGGAATATGTCATACAGTCATGCAATTATCTTAGCCAATGCTTCAATACAACATTTATCCATATTCCATAACTTTCTAGATGCCTTCCAATCTCTACTAGAACATTGTTAAGAGTGTGCACAACTCCCAACATGTCAGCAAAGATGTTTCAATCTAGATAAGTAGCAATGGAATGTCGTACAGTTCCATAGGCCACTTACCCATCACATGCATATTAGTAGTATATTGTTCATTAATGCAATCATTCTAATATGCACAATACATATCCTAAGTCTAGGAATATGACCATATACATCATTGAACAATTTTATTTAAACAAACAAATATGCAAGAAACGATAATTAAAATACTTATCTTTGTTTGTTTGTTGGGTGGACTCCCTCTGAGTCTTCGCTTCCTGGATTACTTTCCCTTGAACTTATATTCATTCTCGATCCCTATGCATGCTTGTTAGTATCATAATTGTGTTATCCTCTAGGTCTCATACATAATCAAACATTCATTAGCATAATCTTAATATTATCAAAACACAATAATCTCAAGCATGTATAGTCAGGATCAATTCAAACACAGATAATAAACATTAGTATTCAAGGTTTCAAGGAAGTCTTCTTTTATTCATACATATTATTATTTGATCATAGGACTCTTCTGGTTAGTTAAATCATCAATCAAGATAAGACATATAATATGCATAAAACCCATGATTACTCAAACCTATACCTTCATGATTCTTTTGGTTAGTCATATCATCAATTATGGTAAGAAACATAATATGCATACAACCATGACTATTCAAACCTATGACTTCATGAATAATCATTAGCATTTTAATTTACTGTTTGTTGAACTGCTACTAAGAAGTCCATTCTCCTTAGTAGGTGCTCATTTGCACAAGCTAGGGCGAAAACCCTAGCTACAGTTTTGGCGACTCCACTGGGGATCGAACCCAAAAAGTGCTCACTACCTCATCTACCCCATTACATGACTAATTTGTCCATATTTCCTACCATATTTACCTTCAGAACCCTTAAATCCCATTAAAAATCCTCCAAAAGGCCTATAAAGCCTCCAAAAGGCCACAAAACCATCAAAAAAACCTCAAAAAGGCTAAAAAACCCCTTTTCCCCCCAAAATTATCCAAAATTCCTCCAAAATAGAAAAAACCCTCTAAAAAGGGAATAAAAAATATTAAAAAAGGAGGAAAAGAGGAAAAGGGAGGAAAAAACCCTATATAACTGACCTAAACCATATGGTTCCCAAAACCATGGGCCAGCACTCCACCACCAAAAACCTATAAATAGGTGATGGAGACCTCTAATTTCATATCGATAATCAAATACACCCTTACTCTACCAAAATCACTCTTGAAACCCTAGCTCACCCTTGAGCTACTTTCACCATTGAGTGCCCCTTTTGGCCCATTTCCACCATTGGAGAAAGAGAAGGAGCAATGTTGTAGTTTGGAGCAACCCTCTTGGATCATTGCAAGAACTTCACCAACCTCTACACTTGAGGTAAAATTTTAATACAAAAGAAAACCATTCATATTCCATGTTTTGTTATGTTTCTTAATGCTCATGCTAGTTTAGAATTTGTATTGTTTTAGCATTTTAACTTACTATTTATTGAACTGCTACTAAGGAGTCCATTCTCCTTAGTAGGTGCTCATTTGCACAAGCTAGGGTGAAAACCCTAGCTACAGTTTTAGCGACTCCGCTTATGTTTTTAAGAATTTGTAGTTATAATTTTTTAAGTTTTAGACGTTTTAATTTTCTGCAATATTTTTCTGTTCGGCTATCCCTTTCGGCCGCCGTAAACTGCATCTTTTATCCTCTGCAGTTGCATTCCGACCGCGTCTTTCAGGCATTTACCTGCGATCTGATCGCGGCTCTCAGACTGTTTCCGGTGACCTGCCGGCCGTTTTTCAGTCTTTTACCTGCGATCCGACCGCGGCTATTAGCCTATTTGGGACGGTCCGACTGCGGCTATTCACCCTTTTTCTGTATCCCGCCTGCGGCTTTCGTCCATTTTCCCGCAACCCGCCAGCACCTTTAGGCGTTTTTCCTGCATCCCGCCTGCGGCTTTCGGCCATTTTCCCGCAACCCGCCGGCGCCTTTCGGCGTTTTTCCTGCGTCCCGCCTGCGGCTTTCGGCCATTTTCCTGCAACCTGCCGGTGACTTTCGGCGTTTTTCTTGCGTCCCGACTCCGTTTTTCAGCCTAAATCCCGCAACCCGACTGCAACTATTGAGTTGTTTTCTGCAGTCCGACCGCTCAGATTTGCCAAAAACCCGCGGTCTGTTTTCTGCATTTTTCCCTGTTTTGAACCCAGCACTTTGCTGCACTATTTTTTGCACCTGCACAGCCATTTGTCCTACCTGCAGCCACACTTCCTTATTGCCTTTTTCTGTAGTTTTATTTCTGTTCCATTTACAGAATAGTTTTTAAATTTTCAGCATTTTAAATTGAAAAGAGAAAATTTTTCATTTCAAAGTTTAATTTCTGTCTTGTTATTGCTAGTTAGAAAGTTGCCCACCCTAGGGGCACTTTTTACTTGGGTTCATCATCATCTCACACGCACACACTCTGTCACCTAATTCAAGTGAGCCCTAAAAAGTACTTAACACAACGAACATTCTAACCCCACTTGGGGAACACATAAGATATTTTGTAGTTAGGTAGGATCGGGGGGATATGCATCCAAATAACATCCCTCGGTTGCTTACACTTGAGACATAGTTGTTGTCCATTAGGGAACCAAAATCCCCTAGTATTTTTTGGCACGGTCACAACCAGTTTATCAGAGGGCCTCTCCCCTAGGAGGGTTGAAGTCGCCAGACTGGTTCCGGAGGCCTGAGTGGAATACCGCAATCCATTAAGTAACCGAAGGCTACCTTTCACAGTTCTCGAGGTATCCCTATATGGGGGTACTACGGTAAAAGGACCAAACGACAGATTCACCTTTTCTAGACGTGTCATGAACGGGGTATCTTAGTTGCCTTTCTTCTAGGATTGACTACCTGGTGTCCCTCCCGGTAGGGTGATATCTTTAGCCACTTGGCTCTCCTATCCATGTTGTCTGACTTGGATTTCATCACCTTGCAGAGGATATGTCTAGTTGAGTCAGAATACTATTTAGCTAGGTGTTTGCATGCTCCCTTACATCCTTTTGGTCTAGCAAGTCCACTATTTTTATTTTTTAGGAAACCTGCTACTTGTTGGTATTCTGACCATTTCTGTTGATACTCCACTTATTGTAGCACAACTGTTGCAGTAAGTGTTTTGAGTTGGTTGTTGGCCTGAGTGCCATATTTTTTGAGCTCTCCTTCTGCACACTCGATTGCATTAGGGTTTTTGAGCTGTTTTTCACTCAACACAACCCCTAGATATTTGACACCATTTGTCACCATTGAGTCCCCGAGACATTCTCGGTGCCTCCGGGGCGAGCCCCCGCAGCATGGTTCACTTGATACCACCCGTCATAGACATATATCTTCATCACTTGATACCACTCATCATAGACCTCGAGCCTTGTCACTTGACTCCACTCGTCAACAACATATATCTCCATCGCCCGAGCTAGACGCCCCCTATTTTACCTCTAATTCTGAGGCAGAGTCCGAGAACCCCATTTACACTGTACCAACCAGCCCCATGGCTGGCGTGACTTCCACCCGTTTCTTTGTAGGGACCATTGGTGGAGCATCCACCACCACACCAGCTACCACACCTGCTTTGGGTATGCCCTCGATGGGGCCCACCTCTACCATTCCGATCACTGCACCCATTCCAGTAGTTGGAATACCTATTCCCACTACATTAGTGACTCACACTACTATTGGCGGTGCAGGACCGTCCCATACCACGTTCATCCCTACACTTGGGGTCAACCTCCCAAACCCTGCCCCTACACTTGGGGGCATTGGCCCCAACATGGTCCAACCCAATAGTATGTCACATCCTTCTACTAGTTTGTCATTCATGGCTAGCCTCAACCTTCCTGACCTAGCTAGACTGACTAACGATCCTATTAGACACGACCCTGCATGGCCTCACATGCCCACCAATCTCCCCTCTGACATCCCTAAGTTTGAGGGCAAGGCAGGTGAGGACCCCCAGAACCATATTATGTCTTTCCATCTATGGTGTTCCTCTAACTCCATAGTGGACGACTCCGTCCACCTCCATCTATTATAGCGCACCTTCACTGGCTCTGCAGCTAAGTGGCATATCGAGTAGCCCCATGGGACCCATGCCACCTTTAATTCCCTTGCCTCGACCTTCCTGCAGTTCTTTCAGTTACCTGTCCGCTATGACGCAGGAGTTGAGATCCTACTGTCTTGCAGACAGAACACGGCTACCCACATCACTGACCACATTCATGAGTGGCGTCGACACCGCAGCCTCTGCAAAATCAAGTTAAATGACTGTATCTTCTTAGATTGGTTCCTAAAATCCCTCCTTCTTGTCATTGCCAAAGATGTGGCATCCGAACGACCCCAGTCCGAAGAAGAGGCCATCCTCAAAGCCTAGCAATTTGACCTCATTTACGCCCAGTCGGGTTATCTGTATACCATCATACCTGACGCCCCTCGCGGCGATCCCTCCCAACACGATGCACCGGGGGCATCCCATGCCACAGACGGCATCATTGGCCGTGTTACCTCGCATCCCCAACCCTTTTCCATAGCACGTCCTATTCCTGGCCCCGACCTTTCGCGGGCTACATCTCAATCCGTAGCAACCAATTCATATGCTCCTATGACACATCACCACCATTCTCACGGACCCTCATGTCCACCTCAATGCTTTGGACACGTGTCCCCCGCTTATGCTCCCCCAGTCGCAACTCAGCCGTATTACCATCCACAAGATACTTCAGCTCCTCTGTCCTCTCAAGCCCAACCTGCTTATTACCAGCCACAGGCAGTCCCTGTGGCAAACCCACATCCCGCTCCGCAGACGTATCAACAACCCCCACAAGGTTCAGCACCTGCGCAGCCTCCACCTACTTATTATCCACCGCAGCTTGCTCCCGCACCTGCACAACCCCAGAACCCACCTGCTGCCCAAGGGAAAGTATACGCCCAACAGAATCAACAACAGAACCAAAATAACCAGCACCAACAGGGCCAGCAAAATCATGGCAAAGGTTGTAACCGTGGGAACAACCCTCCTCCAGATTAAGGTGGCCAACCTCCTAATCCCCCAGACAACAATAACGCGACACCTGCCAACCAAAACCCTGATCGGCCACCCAAGTAGGCTAAAAATCCTAATTTGCGAACAAACCATACTTGTTCTATTTGCGGGGTCTATGGCCACTACATACATGCTTGCCCACATTTGGAGCGAGCTCAAAAACTCTGGGTGGATGACGCCCATCTCCAAGGGCATGCAGCTCCTCAAGCGCCACCCAACCCCCCACCCCCTCAGCAGCCACCTTTGGTACTGCAAAACCCCTTACCAACTCAAGGCGTAGTGAACACTCAGCCGTTGGCTCCCCCTCAGGGCAACGTGCCACCACAACAACAGATCACTTATGCGGCTCCTAATCAACCCATGTTTGACTCAGGTACTCACAACTTGTTGATGATGTCGTCTACTGATGTCAACCTCCAAACCCGTCGGAACTAATATGGCTCCACCCATAAAGCCCCTCCGGCCAACAAAAACACTAATGCTCATCCCACTGATCAGACATTACGTATACCTCCGGCTCCACTCGATGGCGCCTCCAAAGCACCTCGTTTCCCACTTCATCGTATCAACAATAACCCCAATGCTCGCGCTGTGTCAAATTACAACATTGTAGATGAATTAGCCCAATCTCCCGCAGCCATGTCCGCGTTAGAAGTCTTAACAAAATGTCCTTCACAACGCAAGACTTTTCTCTCCTCCATTGGTGCTATTGACCCAAATGATTCACAACTGATGGCATTCGATTTGGACCAATCCAAACCACGCCTGCCTTCCACTTTAGCATTCCAAGTGTCTGTTTCCGTTTGGAATCTTGTCATCCATCAGTGCATCATCGATGAAGGTGCCTCTACATGTCATGTCCACATTCGTTTGGTAGAAGTTGGGATCCCCTACTCTCCAGCAGTCCACCACTGCATTGCGAGCCTACGACAACCGTTCTGTCACATACCCCAATTTTATAAAAATATGTAATTATTTTATTATATTCCTGAGACATTATGTTAAATTTAATGCTAAGTAGGAATGGATGACTCAGCAGAGTCACTAGAAATGGAATGTAATTATAAATATTTTATTATTAATAAATAAATTATGGAGACAACAGCATGGGAGAGCTGTTAAAAAGAGGTTACTTGTCAAACTGGTGGATGGAACTAGCTGGAAAGGAAAATGACAAGTGGTAGCATCCTCAAACACTTCCTAAGTTGCAGGTGGCAACTTCCCTGTATTTGGGGTCATGATTCCCCAAGAAAGTGGAATCTGAGCAGGTGGCTCATTAATGACAGTTAACCCAACAAAGACCTAGGCAATCTTTTAAATAGTACTCAATGAACTGAGCTGGGGGTTAATGGTTCTGGAGGGAGAATACATTCAGGTGAATGTTATTCAGGAGCCCCATTGAGGAAGAGGGAAATATACAGTAAGGAAGTTGTTTGAGAGGATTGCTGCAGTGACTTCGTTCCAGTATAGCTGTTTGGGCTGAGTGAATTTCTGCTGCACCTAGTTCCAACCAGGGAGATCAGAGTAAGCTCGGGGGTCCTGAGAAGTGATGTTTGGGCACTCTCCAGGAGTTGGTAGGGAGGAACAGCCTCCCATTGCTGTTGTTGTCCACAGCTCAACAGGTTCTGTCATTTTATCTCTTTATGTTTATTAAGTATAAATGAATGTAGATTATGTTTATCTTCTTGATGTCTGAATAGTAATTAGTTGCTAAAAGATAGTATTCCTGAGTATCAGCAGTAGAAATATGGAAAGTTACTATGATTTTTGTATCGTTAGCATGCTGTAGTTTCCTTGTTATGATACTATGAATTTATAATTTCTGTAGTTAATGTATCTATAATTTATGCAGTACAATATTAATACTTTATGTAATAATACGTAGTTATAATTATAACCCTAGTTTGTTTATATTTGCTCAACAGGTAAGCAGGGTTACTTATAAAGTAATTGTACTCTGTATATTATAAAATTTATTATACAGTCATAGCAGACAAATAGTAAACCTAACCTTAGATACTATAATAAATTCTATCTTGGTCGACAGACCTTACAGGAGATTTTGTAATCACAAATAGTACCTCTATCTCAGGGTACAAACCCTTGTCAGAAGTTAACCAATTAATACATAAAACCTATTTAACATTTATCCATTTAATTATTACCAGACAAAAAGATATTGCAGAAACCCTAACCAAACTTCTTCATACAGAACTTATTTAACAGTTGAATAAACCAGATATTGTATTAAAAACAAAAGAAGTATTAGAATCATATCTAGCTCGATATCGAGCTTAACTTATTTAGTTTTATTTTTCCTTAATCACCATATTACCCACAGAATAGTAATCTGATTAACTGAGTTAGTAACTAAACAAAATCACGACAGAGGATGAATCTTATCATCCTAGTTCTACAACACGAATTCATCAACAGAGAAATAACTTAGTTACTATTCCTTCAACAGAAGAACACAGACATAATGTTACTTAGTTTATTCATCGAATTATTAACATCTGTTCAACTCACAGAGTACCATTCGAGTCGTACTTCTTATTTAATAAGCTTAAGCATTCGAATAAGAATAAATAACCCCAACTGTAACTTATTAGGGTCAAACCCTACCAGTCCCTTTGATACAAACAAGCTAATGCTAAATAGAAAGACATTATCTTCACCTACAGCCGCATCACCATTTCTCTATAAATGTTTTAAAACTTAATCAAACAATCTATCACTACTATACATAGTTTAAAGTTAAAAACGCAGGCATAAAACAAGTCATTTTTTCCAGGTAACACTTTATATTATATCATCAAAACCTGGGGTGGAAACCCTTAATACTTCAAAGGTATGGTAACAAAGTAGAATATTCAAGCATAGGAAATCCGTATTTTTTTTAACAGTCTTATTATAGAACCCTTTTAACTACTCTAAATGAGTTATGGAATTACAGTAACAAACATAAAACCCGAGGCCGTAGCCTCACCTACAAGACAGGCTCACAGCCTTGTTTCCTTCGAATTTTCACATTAAAACTTATGTAGCAAACGCTAGCTATCAAACGTAAGGATAATAGTTTACAAACAACTGAAGCCGTAACACCCTATTTACCACGTAGGGTTAAACCCTTAGTATTTCTTTTCAAGCTACAGTTAAAAGATTTAGCAAGCCGCTGTAATTTTAGTGTCACTGTTCAAACTGAAAACCAAACCATACAGACAACCAACAAGGAGGAACGCCATGGTGAAAACCAGGCTTACCCGGATAAGCAACCAACAGCCGAAGCATGAGTCTCCCACATTTCGAATGGAGTTAGGACCTGCAACGAAAGAAAAACCTTATTAGTTACCGCGCATATATATAAATGTCGAGTTCTAAACAAATTGTTGTATTTAGAAAACATAAATGAATCCTGTAGCTTACCAAATATTTGAATGAAGTCATGCACAGGAGGTAGGTTGATAGCCATGAGCAGCAGAAGGGTGAACCCCTCTCTTTTCACCAACACGAACAAGCTGACTGAAAACAAGGGTTTTCTTCTACAATGGAAGCTCAAACGAACACCAAGTAAGCTGATACACTCACGCCACGACAGGGTTGTGTCAAGTAACAAGGGTAAACCCTAAGTGCTAAATAAAATCATAGCTACCATCAGTAAGGTGTAATGACTCCCCAAAAGACATAATGGACAAGCACGAATGCTGGGAGCAGTATGGAAACTGCTAACACACAGTAGAAGCAACACCGGTAAACCCTAGTTGTTAAATAACCTTCATCATTGCTAACAGCAAGGGATATAAGGTTCCTAGATGACATAGTGGACAAATAAGAAGGTTCGAGGGAGTATAGGAGCAGTTAACACACAGAAGAAGCCGCCAGCACACTGTAACCATGGATCTCGGACCAGGAGGGTTCGTCGAGAGACCAGGCCCGAAGGCAGAGGGAAAATGATAAGGTAGGGTTAGTCAACGGTTTTATACCATCAACACTTGGCTCCCAACACATCCACGTAGCATTTTGATATTCCCATGCAGTGGGTTTATGTTCTATAGTTTCATGTGGTGTTTCAATCATTTGATATCAATTAAAAATCATAGAGTAGATGCACGCTCATCACAGTTTGGATATTCCTTCATGGTCGTGGTACCATAGTGTAACTTTGCACAAATCTCTTATTGCAAACTATGCCTTCGAATCTCGCATAGGAAAACCATAATATATTACCCTACAACCATTAAAATCATACCTTGTCAATAATGTTCAAGGTTTTAAGAGATCCTCACCATTGTTTGATGAAATAAAGTCATAGCTGGCTATTCTTAAAGGTTAAAAATAACATAGTTACATGTCATCCTTTATAATTACACACTAGGATAATACTTTTAAACCTAGCATTGTAATGTAAGATTTAAATGGTGTAGAACAACATATCACTATTTTGCTTTAACCCTAGTCTTATGAGAAAAGACAAAGGTTACATCAATCCTTAGATCTACAAAATAATGGAATGAAGCTAATTATGTTGATTTACACTCCTACTGAACTAGTGTCAATTGAGATAACTATTAGTCTTGTTTTCATATCTATTAACATTTACAGGAATAGGGTAGCGGTGCATTCAAATCATAAGAAGTTATATAACTGACAGAATGTCATACAGTGCTTGTAATAAGCAATTTATACGTTGAAAATTTCCAGATCATGATACAGTAACAACAGATGTGTAATAATGGTCATGAGGTAGTAGGAAACCAGTTGTATTTTACAGTGCTAGCCATGAATTATATTTGCATTTCAGTAGTATCAGCGGAGCACAATTACTTAATAGAGTTATTTAATTCTTTGGTTCTCAAGAAACATAACTGTCATAATCTCTAAGTAATTTCTAATTCTATAACAGTAAAATCTTGAAGAGATCGTAGGATGAATGTTACCTTTAACACTTGATAATCTGCCTAGCATGCTTAGACTATTACTGAAGGAATTGGTACAGCTAACTGACTTTTAATACTTTCAAAATTTAAATGTAGCAGCCCGCACAGTACCTGTATATCTGTAAGAGAAAGACACTTTATGCATTAGCTCGGAAGCTAAGTAAGCCCAGTCTCGTATGGCATTTTCCCCCTTGTGGTTGCAGATCAGGAAACCATCAGTAACTGTAAATAGAACTCACATTAAAATTTAAGTACAATGATAGCTCATTCATACATATCTATGATCACTTGAAAAAAACAAATAGATCAAGAAATGCATTTAATAACATTAATTGCTATCTTAAAAATTTTAAATTTTTCAAAAATTCTTGGGTTTTGACATATGGTATCAGAGCATGTTTCATACACTAGGCCTTGATATGGCTCAACTAATTTCCGCAGAACAGTGCCAATGAAAAGAAAATTTATATATATATATATATAATGTACTAACTTGTATTTTCTGTTTCATAAAAACAGAGCCGAAAAATTTCCTTTTTCTGAATCTGACAGGTAGGTATGGAAAAGCTAGGAGAATATGCTGAGGAGGAATCTCTAAACACTGCGACAAGACAGATGTCGAGAGAACCTGTGACAGAGGAGGTAATTGCTCACTCCTCGGAACTGATGCAGACCATAAAAGGTTTAAAGACTGAGATAGAAACAGTCAAGAAGGATAATGAAAGGATTCTGAAAACTCAAGAGCAATTAAATCAATTATTGATAGAAAAATTTCAGACAGAAGGAAGAAGCAAAAGAGCTGAATCTGAAGAAGCTAGTCATCAAAGAGGGTCTAAAAGGATGAATCCAGCTAAATCTGACAGCAGTTCATCATCTGAAGGAAGAAGGGAACGACACAGCTATCGCACTACTAGTGACAGCAGTGAAGCTGAGTTCATAACAGAAAGAAAAAGTACAGACCTTATGAAGAGATTTCCGGGGAGTTCAAGAAAATAAAACCCCCAACTTTCAATGGAGAATCTGAGACAGGAGAAGAGGCAGAATCCTGGTTATCCGGGATGAGAAAATATTTCCATATTTACAACTATTCAAATCAGCTGAAGGCAGGAATGGCCATCTACAACCTTTCTGGAAAGGCGGATATATGGTGGCAGGACTTGAAAAGGGTCAAGGGGATCAAGGAAAAAGAGGTCAATTGGAGTACCTTTAAAAGATACTTCAAAAAGAAATTCCTGTCTGAACAATACTATGAAGAGAGGGCCAAGGAACTTTATGAATTGAAGCTAGGATCTATGACTATGAAGGACTTAAACAGTAAGTTCTTAAGTCTGTTAAGATATGTGCCGTATTTTGTTGAAGAGAAACCTAAAATACAGCGGTTTCTTAGCTGCCTGCCATATCATATCAAGGATAGAATTGAATATGATAATCCCAAAACTCTGGAAGAGGCCATGCGAAAGGCTAATTTCTGTTTTGAACAGAATAAAAAGAAAGAAGGTATAGCTAATTGGAAGGCTAAAAAGAACAGTAATCAGCTTGAGTACAGGAAAAAGGAGTTTGTACCCCAGAAAAATTTCAAGAATAACAAGAACGGAAACCATTTTAATGGTAAGAACTTCCAGGGAAGCAAAAATGGGGCAGCAAATCATTCCAACAATTTTAAGGGCAGCAAGGAGGCTTCTAACAATCATGGAAACTACACTAAGAATTTTGAACGAAAAGAACCTATTAAGTGCTGGGAGTGCAATGGCCCACACTATGCTTCAGTTTTCCCAAATCGGAAGAAACCAAACAACAGTATTCATACTATACACGATGAAATGACTGTTGGAGACTTTGCAGGAACTATGCCCCGAATCAATGCAGCATTGGAGAACCGCCAAGCTGACTATCAAACTTCCATGGTGGAAGTAGGAGGTATGATTAACAAAATCCCTGTAACTATTTTAATAGATCCAGGTGCTAGTCTTAGTTATATTTCACCCCAGCTAGTAGAAAAATGTAATCTGACTGTTGAAAGGTTTGATAACTCTTGGTCAGTACAACTAGCCACTGGGGCAAAAAGGAAGGTGAACTGTTATGTTAAGGAATGTGCCCTAGACATGAATAATTTCAAAACTACTATTAAGTTAAATATTCTGCCACTTGGTTCGTATGACATACTTATTGGTATGGACTGGTTAGAACAACATAAAGTAGTTTTAAACTGTTTTGATAAAACTTTTACGTGTGTAAACAATAACAAACAGCTTGTAACGGTTAAGGGTATTCCTAGGAAAACTGTAATCAAGCAGATTTCTGCTTTACAACTTAAAAGAGCAGTCAAAAAAGGGTGCAAAGCCTATGCTGTAACTATTACAGATGAGACAGTTAAGTCTAAAATTAGCAAGAAAACAGTAGAGGATATTCCTGTAGTAAATGAATTTATTGATGTCTTTCCGGAGGAAATCCCAGGATTACCTCCCAAGAGAGAATTGGATTTTACAATTGAACTGGTACCAGGTGTTGTACCCAGTTCAAAGGCTCCGTATCGTATGAATATTTTGGAGCTTAACGAATTAAAAATTCAGTTAAAGGAGTTAATAGATAAGAATTACATTCGACCCAGTGTGTCCCCTTGGGGAGCACCAGTAATTTTTGTTAAAAAGAAGGACGAAACTATGCGACTTTGCATAGATTACCGTCAACTGAACAAGATGACAATTAAAAACAGATATTCGTTGCCTCGCATAGATGATCTGTTTGATCAGCTACGTGGAGCTATAGTGTTCTCTAAGATAGACCTGAGATCGGGCTACCATCAGGTAAGAATTAAAGAAGAAGACATTTTCAAAACAGCTTTCAGAACAAGGTATGGACATTACGAATTTGTCGTAATGCCATTTGGGCTTACTAACGCCCCAACCGTCTTTATGTGCCTAATGAATATCATAATGCATAAATACTTAGATAAATTTGTTGTTGTATTCATCGATGACATTTTAATTTATTCTAAGAATGAAGAGGAGCATAAAGAACACTTACGGATAGTCTTACAAGAACTACGAGAGCAGCATCTCTTTGCGAAGTTCAGTAAGTGTGACTTCTTCAAAGATGAAATCTAGTACTTAGGTCATGTAGTCACCAAGGAAGGGATTTTAGTTGATCCTGAAAAGATCCAGGCAATCGAGGAATGGCCAGTACCAAAAGACGTAACAGATGTTAGGTCCTTCATGGGAATTACCGGTTATTACCGGAGATTCATTGAAGATTTTTCAAAAATAGCCAACCCAATCACTTCCTTGAAAAAGAAAGGCAAGAAGTTTGATTGGAACGTGAAGTGTGATGAAATCTTTAAGAAACTAAAGACTTTATTGACAACTGCGCCTATTCTAAGAATAGCGGACCCTAATAAGGATTTCGTGGTTTGCACCGATGCTTGTAATGACGGTCTGGGCGGGGTGTTGACTCAGGATGGACATGTTGTAGCTAGGGTTTTACCCCTAGCTTGTGCAAATGAGCACCTACTAAGGAGAATGGACTCCTTAGTAGCAGTTCAGTAAATGTAAATAATTAAGCTAAAACGGAAATTAAATTACTTCTAAAACATGGATGAAACATAAACAAGAAATTTAAAAGATGGCTTTTGGTATTGATATTACCTTCAATGTGAAGGTTTGATGAAGCCCTTTGCAATGTCCAAGAGGATGCTCCAAGCTTCAATATGCTCCTTCTCCTTCTCCAATGATCTGGCAGCATATGAAACTGATTAAGGGGAGATGGATCATAGCTGTAGTGGATCAGGGGAGATGATTGGTCTGAGGGAGACTCAAGCTGGGGTAAAATGGCAGGAGACTGCAGAATACTCTGAACAAAGGCGACCTGATTGGGGGTGCTGCCGAGATGATCGATCATAGTGCCTGGAGGAACGGGGGAAAACTTCTTCATGGGTTAAGGAACTAGAAGAAGTGTGTGTAAAATGATACTGTCGTGTGGATTTTACGAGCCCAGGACAGTTCATGCTCGTGGTTGCTTTCAATTTTAAGGAGTCTGAAAGCGATAAGAAGACTCTGAAGTAATGGAATGGTACTGTCGGGTGGATTTTACGAGCCCAGGACAGTTCGTGCTCATGGTTGCTTTCAATTTTAAGGAGTCTGAAAGCAAATAAGAAGACTCTGAAATGATGAAATGGTACTGTCGGGTGGATTTTACGAGCCCAGGACAGTTCATGCTCGTGGTTGCTTTCAATTTTAGAGAGTCTGAAAGCAAGTAAGAAGACTCCAGGGGGTTGCTTTTTCGTAGATTTAGTCTCCAAGGCCCAAAGAAGCATAAAAGGATGCAATGAAGAACTCTTCTAGCCGGTGTGACTAGAGTATTCCTTTTTCATAATTAGTCTACCAGGTCCGGAAAAGGGTTAAACTTATACCAGATAGACGCCCTTTCAGGTACTTTAGCGAGCATGAAAGGAAGCAAGATTGCTCGGCGATCTTTTCATTCTTTTAGGAGTCAGAAAAGAGCTTAACGAAAACTCCCTAAGTGCCTTTTTCGTAAAGGACTTGTCCGGCCCGAAAAAGGGATAAAATTATACCGAACAAAAGGAATGGCCAGGCAAGGAGGAAGTGTTCGATCAAGGCAGATTTGATGGTGACCAAGAACGAGGGTAGGTGGGGAACACTGGTGGGCCTCCTTGCGGGGTAGATGAAATGGTGGCAAAATAACGAAACATTTGCAGTATGACAGGAGTGAAGGGCTCATGTAAAAATGTGGAACAATCCGATAGCAGCCGATGTGGCGCGCTAACCGAGGCAACAAGGTGTCGGGACACAATGTTGAAATTGTACCAAGTGAGAGCGAGAAATGATCTCAAGCATCATCACGAGCTCGGAACAATGAATCCGGCGATATAAAGGATGTCAAAAACGGGTAACGGCCGATGTGGCACGCACACCGAGGTGACGAGGGCGTTTTGGAAAAAATACCCTAAAAATCTGGAGGTGAGAGCAAGAAATGATCTCAAGCATCATCACCAGCTCGAAAAAATGAATCCGATGATATAAAATATGTGAAAAACGGAGAACGGTCGATGTGGCATGCAAACCGAGGCGACTAGTGGCGTCGGAAAAATGGGCAAAAATTGACGGAACAAAAATAATGCAACGAGGTGACCATCATGACGGTCTCGTCGTGCTGATTCCAGTGGTGAAAACGGTTTGGAAAGATAAAAACAACAAGAAAGTACACTGTACAACGTAGACCAATGAGGCCACGATTTATTATAGGGATAGAGACTCTTTAGGATGCAACCCCTCATGGGGGTTGCGTAAGGGAAGGTCTTCAGAGTCGGTTTCAGTATGAACAGGAAGTGCCTCCGGCCGTGTGTCCATGTGATGGTTGAGAATGGCGGGGTCGAGCCCAGGCATTTTGGCAGAGGGCCAAGCAAAGACATCACGGTACTCGTGGAGGAGTTGTTTGTAGTTCTCCATCTCGTGCTCACTGCAGGAGGCTCCTAAAGTGATGAGTTCAGGGGCACATCCTGAGAACTTTGAGGGAGGAAGAGGATGCTATTTCTGACGGACGGGGGGTACATCAGGCCATGTGTCGATGTGCTGCTCTATAATGGAGGGGTCGAGACCAGGAATTTCGGTATAGGACCAGGCAAAGACATCACGGAATTCTTTGAAAAGGTTTGTGTAGTCCTCAATCTCTTGTTGACTGCAGAATGCTCCTAAGGTGATGAGTTCAGGGGCACGTCCTGGGGTAGCGATATCAACTTGGATGACAGGTGAGATGTTGGCCATGTTACCTTCCTCGAAGGCATCAGGAGCAGGAATGGGGTCCTTAAACCAGTCGACCTTGGTGGAGAGGAATTCTTTGGATTCAACCGCGTATTGGGTAGCGGAGCTAGAGGAGGATGCTTCTGGGATGAAGTAGGAACGATGATGCATATCATCCCAGGGATAATTCGGGGCAGTAAGGGCCTCAAGAATCTCCTCATCGGTACGGAAAGTTTGCATCGTCAAATCGGTTGACGAGGGGGAAGTGGTGGAAGAAATCATATAGATGGTATTAATCTCTCCAGAAGGTGAAGAGTCTGGGGGGTAGATCTCCTCAATGGTAGGTGGTGCCGTCTCAAGATCCAGATTGTTCATCTCATAGAGAGTTGCTCTGTAATCCGGGAGATCGGGACAATGATGGGAGTAATGCCCGTAAACACCGCATATGGCGCAAGAGTGGTTGGTGCGTAGGGACTTGTCTTTAGGCTTAGGAGTGGGGTTTAGTTCGACAATTGGGATGTTGGGGTCATCGTCGAGCATCTGCATGTGCTTCTGTAATGCGGGTAACTGTGGACACTGGTGAGTGGCATGGCCCAACTCGTCACACAGCGATCATTTAGGAGGAGCACGGAATACTGGAGGGTTTTTTACTGTCTTGGGAGGTGGGACAGCAGTGTAAGGTTGTGGGCCTCTGCCCCCAGTGGGTTTGGGAGGAGGAGGGGGAGTCGTGGAGGACGAAGGGGTAGAGACACCAGGAGGTGGCTGAGAGGTAGTAGCCATGGGTTGCACCGGTTGGAGGACGACATCTGGTGTCGGCGGGCGAACGGGAGGCGAAAGATACCAGACAGGCAATCCCAAGGTTAACCCCGGGAGGCTAAGGGTAGCCATAACCGGGGCGCTTACTACTCCTGATGGAGGGACTAGAAAGGGGATGGTATGGATCGGCGTAACACCAATGTGGCTAGGTAACAATGGTGGTTTTGGCAACAAGGGCGGTTGATTATTAGTTGGTAGGTTGTCATGGGACAAGGTACATAAGTCAGACACTTCGGGCATAGATGACGGGGGAGGAATGGATTGAAAGGTGGAGGTCATCGGCGCGTCTGAGTAGACTCCAGGCCCCGTAGCGGAAACAAATGAGGTGGTGGCATGAGAAACAGGTTGTTCAACCATGGGAAGAACATTTTCAGGTGCCGCGGGAGCACTGGGATCATAGTAGGTGAGCTGGTCAACCTTAACCATGCGTCCCTCATGGGGGAACATCATGGTGCGAAAGACAGAAGAGGCAACTGCCCGCATGGCATACATGTAGCTACGGCCAAGTAAAAGGTTATAATCCAATTGGGCATTGATTACCTCAATGTCAATGAGTACAGTTTTGCCACCTAACTGGACGGGGACGTTGGCTAGGAGGCCTTGGGGCTGAGCCGAACGACCGTCGTAGGCGCGTAATGCAGTGGTGGACTGCTGGAGAGGAGGGGATCCCAGCTTCTGCCATATGAACATAGACATAACGCATGTGGAAGCACCCTCATCGATGATGCACCGATGGATGACAAGATTCCTAACGGAGACAGTAACTTGGAAGGCTAAGCTGGAAGGTAGGCGTGGTTCAGACTGGTCTAAATCAAATGCTATCAAATTCGAATCATTTGGGTCAATTCCCCCAATGGCGGAGAGTAAGGTCTTACGCTGGGAAGGGCAATTCTTCAAGACCTCTAACGCAGACATGGCTGCGGGAGATTGGGCTAGGTCGTCTACAATGCTGTAGTTTGACGCAGCGCGCGCATTGGGGTTATTGTTGAGACGACGAAGTGGGAAACGAGGGGCTTTTGCAGCGCCATCTATGGCAGGGGGAGGTATACGTAACGCCTGATCGGTGGGATGGGCGTTAGTGGGCTTGTCCATGGGAGTGGCTTCAGAGGTGGAGCCATATTGGTTCCGACGGGTCTGTAGGTTGACGTCAGCAGATGACATCATCAGCAAGTGGTGGGTACCTGAGTCAAACATGGGTTGATCAGGAGCGGCGTATGTGATCTGTTGTTGTTGGGGTTGCGTGTTAGCTTGAGGGGCCAACGGCTGAGTGTTCACGACGCCTTGGGTTGGTAAGGGGTTTTGCAGCACCAAAGGGGGTTGTTGAGGTTGGGGAGGGTTGGGCGGCGCTTGGGGAGCCGCATGCCCTTGGCGATGGGCCTCGTCAACCCAGAGTTGCCGAGCTCGCTCTAAGTGTGGACAAGCATGTGTGTAATGGCCATAGACCCCGCAGATAGAACAAGGGTGGTTTGTTCGCAAATTGGGGTTTTTAGCCTGCTTGGGCGGGCGATCAGGGTTCTGGTTAGCGGGGGCCGCATTGTTATTGTCGGGAGGATTAGCTGGTTGACCAGCTTGGTCTGCAGGTTGGTTGTTCCCCCGATTACGGCCCTTGCCGCGGTTCTGTTGGCCCTGGTTACGTTGGTTGTTCTGGTTTTGCTGCGGGTTTTGTTGGGCGTAGACTTTCCCTTGGGCAGCAGGTGGATTTTGAGGTTGCGCAGGTGCGGGAGGAGGCTGCGGAGGATGATATGTAGGTTGAGGCTGAGCAGGTGCAGCAACTTGAGGAGGTTGCTGATATGGCTGCGGAGCAGGTTGTGGATGTGCCACAGGGGATGCCTGGGGCGGATAATAAGCGGGTTGGGCTTGTGAAGGCGTAGGGGCTGGGGCAGCCTGCGGATGGTAGTAAGACTGAGGTGCGACTGGGGGAGCATAAGCAGGAGTCGCATAACCGAACCATTGAGGTGGACATGAGGGTCCATGGGAATGGTGGTGTGTCATGGGAGCATATGAGTTCGTTGCTCCGGACTGTGAGGTAGCCCGCGACAGGTCGGGGCCAGGGGTAGGTCGTGCTATAGAAAATGGTTGAGGATGCGAAGAAACACGACCGATGATGCCGTCTGCAGCGTGGGATGCCCCCGGCGCATCGTGCTGGGAGGACTCGCCGTGAGGGGCGTCAGGTATAATGGTATAAAGGTAACCCGACTGGGTGTAAATGAGGTCGAACTGCTGTGCCTTAAGGATGGCCTCTTCTTCAGACTGGGGTCTTTCTGAAGCTACATCCTTAGCAATAACAGGAAGCAAGGACTTGAGGAACCAATCGAGGAAGATACGGTCGTCGAGTTTGATCTTGCATAAGCTACGGCGTCGACGCCACTCATGGATGTGGTCCGTGATATGGGTAGCCGTGTTTTGTCTACAAGATAGAAGGATCTCAACGCCCGCGTCATAGCGGACAGGCAACTGGAAGAACTGCAGGAAGGTAGAGGCAAGGGAGGCAAAGGTGGCGTGGGTCCCATGTGGTTGCTCAATATACCATTTGGCTGCAAAGCCAGTAAAGGTGCGCTGTAAGAGACGGAGGCGAACAGAGTCATCCACGATGGAGTTAGAGGAACACCATAGGTGGAAAGACATGATATGGTTTTGTGGGTCCTCACCCGCCTTGCCCTCGAACTTAGGGATGTCCGAGGGGAGCTTGGTAGGCATATGAGGCCACGTGGGGTCGTGTCGAATAGGATCGCTGGTCAATCTGGCCAGGTCAGGTAGGTTGAGGCTAGCCATGAAGGGAAAACTGGAAGAAGGATGTGACACAGTAGTGCTTTGGACCAAGTTGGGGCCAGTGCCCCCAAGTGGAGGGACAAGATTTAGGGTGGTGCCCCCAAGTGGGGGAACTGAGGTAGTGGAGGATGGTCCAGCACCACCATGGGTAGTGTGAGCCACTGATGTAGTGGGGATAGGTATTCCCGCTACGGGAATAGGTACTGTGAGGGGAACAGTAGATGAGGGTCCCATGGAGGGCATACCCAAAACAAGTGAAGTAACTGGTGTAGTGGTGGATGTGCCACCAATGGTCCCTATCAAAAATGGAGTGGAAGTCGTGCCAGCCATGGGGCTAGTAGGGGCTGTGTAAATAGGGTTCTCAGACTCTTCGTCAGAATCGGAGGTAAAGTAAGGGGCGTCACTATCTGGTGACGGAGTCCTACGTCGCTGACGAGTGGAGTCAAGTGACAAGGCTCTAGATCTGTGATGAGTGGTATCAACGGATAATGATCGGAATCTATGACGTGTGGTGTCAAGAGAACCGTGCTGTGGGGGCTCGCCCCTGAGGCGCCGAGAATGTCTCGGGGACTCAATGGTGACGGATGGTGTCAAATCTCTGTGGGTTGAGGTGAGTATAAAAACATCTCAAAAAGGCCTAATGCAACCGAGTGTGCAGAAGGAGAGCTAAAAAACAAGGCACTCAGGCCAACAACCAACTCAAAACACCCACTGCAACAGCTGTGCTACAATAGGTGGAGTGTCAACAAAGATGGTCAGAATACCAACAAGCAGCAGGTTTCCTAAAAAGAAAAAATGGTGGACTCACTAGACCAAAGGGAGGTAAAAGAGCATGCAAACACCTAACTAAAAGTATTCTGACTCAACTAAACATATCCTCTGCAAGGTGATGAAATCCAAGTCAGACAATATGAGTAGGAAAGCCAAGTGGCTATGATATCCCCCTACCGAGAGGGACACCGGGTAGTCAATCCTAGAAGAATGGCAACTAAGATACCCCGTTCATGACACGTCCAGAAAGGTGAATCTGCCGTTTAGTTCGTTGACCGCAATACCCCTATACAGGGATATCCCGCGAACCGCGAAAGGTATCCCTTCGGTTACTGAATGGAGTGCGGTATTCCACTCAGGCCTCCGGAACCAGTCTCCCGACTTCAACCCTCCTAAGGGAGAGGCCCTCTGACAAACTGGTCGTGACCGTGCCAAAAAGTACTAGGGGATTTTGGTTCCCTATTTGGACAACAACTATGTCTCAAGTGAAAGTGACCGAGGGGTGTTATTGGAAGCCTATCCCCCCGACCCTACCTAACTACAATGATTCTTTTGTGTTCCCCAAGTGGGGTTAGAATGTTGGTTCAATTAGGTACTTTTAAAGGCTCACTTGATTTATGTGACAGAGTGTGTGCTTGTGAGGTGATGAACCCAAAAATAGAAGTGCCACAAGGGGGGCAACTTCCAACTATCAATAAGGCTGAAATTGAAATGTTTAACTTGCAAAATTTTCTGAATTAAAAAATACTGAAATTTTAAAAGAATTCTGTAAAGGGAACAGAAATTGTGTTGCAGAAAGGCTATAAGGGAGGGAGGCTGCAGGTAGGACAGAGGGCTGTTCAGATGCAGAAAATATTGCAGCAAAAGGGGTTGGGCTCAAAACAGGAAAAGAGCAGAAATCAGACCGCGGGTCTGTGGTGAAACAGAACAGGCAGACCGCGGGTTTGAGGGAAACAGCGGCGGTCAGGTCGCGGCTTTCGGGCCAACAGACGCAGTCGGGACGTAGTAAATAGGGAAAAAGACGCAGTCGGGTCGCGGCAAAAGGGCTAACAGACGCAGTCGGGACGCCCGAAAGAGGCAGATAGCCGCAGTCGGGACGCGGGAAAATGGCCGACAGGCGCAGTCAGATCGCGGAAAACAGGCTGATTAGCCACGGTCGGATCACAGGTAACAGACTTGAATCCGCCGGCAGGGCGTCGGAAGCAGTCTGAGAGCCGCGGTCGGATCGTAGGTAAAGGCCTGAAAGGCGCGGTCGGGACGCGACTGCAGAGGGAAAAGACGCGGTATGCGGCGGCCGAAAGGGACAGCCGAAAGTAAAAAATTCAAAATGGAAACCAGAAATTCAAAATCTGGGGGAGTCGCCAAAACTGTAGCTAGGGTTTTACCCCTAGCTTGTGCAAATGAGCACCTACTAAGGAGAATGGACTCCTTAGTAGCAGTTCAGTAAATGTAAATAATTAAGCTAAAACGGAAATTAAATTACTTCTAAAACATGCATGAAACATAAACAAGAAATTTAAAAGATGGCTTTTGGTATTGATATTACCTTCAATGTGAAGGTTTGATGAAGCCCTTTGCAATGTCCAAGAGGATGCTCCAAGCTTCAATATGCTCCTTCTCCTTCTCCAATGATGGGAATGGGCCAAAAGTGGCTCTCAAGGTGAAAATAGTTCAATGGTGAACTAGGGTTTCGAGAGAGATTTTGGCAGAGTAAGGGTGCTTGTGATTGTGGATATGGAATAAGGGATCTCCATCACCTATTTATAGTTTTTTGGTGGTGGAGTGCTGACCCATGGTTTTGGGAAACACATGGTTTTGTGCAGCTGTATAGGGTTTTTTCCTCCTTTTCCTCAGTATTTTATATTTTTTATTCCCTTTTTAGGGGATTTTTGCTATTTTTGGAGGAAAAAGGGGTTTTTTAGCCCTTTTTTAGGCTATTTTGATGGTTTTGTGGCCTTTTGGAGGCATTTTAGGCCTTTTGGAGGCTTTTTAATGGGATTTTTTGGGATTTTAAGGGAAATATGGTAGTAAAATGGACAAATGAGCCATATAATGTGGTAGATGAGGTAGTGAACACTTTTTGGGTGTTAACACATGTCATTGCCTATGAATCTAGGAAGCTGAAAATTCAGGAAAATAATTATGCCACTTATGACTTAGAATTAGCTGTTGTTATTCATGCCTTAAAGATGTGGCGACATCACTTAATAGGAAGAAAGTTTACTTTAATGACTGATAATAAGGGTCTAAAATATCTTTTAGATCAGCCTAACTTAAATGCAAGGCAAGCAAGATGGTTGGCCTTCTTAAGTGAATACGATTTTGAAATTCAGCACATAAAAGGAAAAGAAAATAAGGTGGCCGATGCTTTGAGCAGAAATGCACGGCTGAATTTTATATCAACTAGCAGCACTTATACCTTTGATTTAAATGAACACCTGTCTGAAGGGATAAAGTCAGATGAAAGTTATCAAAAGTTACAAGCTACAGCTAAAGAAGAACCTACAAAAAGTTTAATAAAGGGTTACAACCTAAACAAAGATGGATTTTTATTGTTTAAGGACAGACTGTATGTGCCTAATGTATCCAAGGTTAAATTACTAATTCTGGATGAAGTGCATAAAACCCCTTACTCAGAGCATCCAGGCTACCAGAAAATTGTCACCATGTTGAGAAAAGACTATTTTTGGCCTAATATGAAATCTGAAACAGCTGAGTATATAGCTAGATGTTTAGACTGTCAACAGGTAAAAACAGAACATCAGCATCCAGCTGGGTTATTGCAACCTTTGCCTATTCCTAGTTGGAAGTGGGAAATAATCAGCTTAGATTTCATTACGGGATTACCCAAAAATCAGCATCAGAATGATTCAATTATGGTGGTAGTAGATAAATTAAGTAAATCAGCACACTTTATTCCTGTTAAAACCACTTACAAGGCTGCAAACATAACTAATATATTTCTGAAACAGATTTTTCGGTTACATGGTGTCCCAAAAGTTATTATTTCAGACAGGGATCCTAAATTCACAGGGAATTTCTGGAAATCTTTGTTTAAAGGATTAAACACAACTCTAAATTTCAGCACTTCTTTCCATCCTCAGACGGATGGACAAACTGAAAGAGTTAATCGGGTATTAGAAGATCTGCTAAGAATGTATGTTAAGGATCAACCAGGTAAGTGGGAGGATTATTTACATTTAGCAGAGTTTGCATACAATAACAACTATCAAACGTCAGCTAAGTTTAGTCCTTTTGAAATTCTGTATGGACGTAAATGTAACACTCCTATCTCTTGGAGTAATCCAGTAGATAGATTAGTGTTAGGTCCTGATTTATTAAAAGAGATGGAATAGATTGTGAAACAAGCGCAGGAAAATTTGAAGATTGCCTAGGATCGGCAAAAGAGCCAGGCAGATTTTAAAACAACTCCAAAAGAGTTCCAGGTAGTGTTGATGTATATGTAACTTCGGAATGTATTTCATCAGTATATTATATATATATTTATTGTACCCTTATAAGAGATGTGTTATTCCTCTATAAGGAAGTGTCGTCATGTGGATTGACAAGTGTCGCAAGTGTGTGTACTTGCCGATGGGTTATTAGACCACCTTATGGGGTCGGCCCTAATTAATATATAATATAATGTGGATGTACTCAAGTAGACAAGTCGGCCCCAGTAGGTCACTGGGCAAAAAGGTGAGTATAAATAGAGATAGGAGATCTCTATTTTACTCACTCGGAAAAGTATCTATCTCTCTCTCTGAAAAGTGGTGCACTAGTGAGGAGGAGGAGGATCATCTGCTAGGAGACTATCTCAGTGTTGTTTGGTTGTATTTTGGTTGAGCCATTGCTCTCTCTATCTCTGAGGAAGTTGTGGGGTTTTTCACCTTAGGGTTTTCCCCACGGAAACTCTGTGTCTCTTGTCTCTATGCTTTTGATTCTTGTGATGCTTGTGATGCTTGTCATATTATGATTGTCATGCATTGATATACTGTAAATGTTATTCTCTCAGCAAAGATCCTATAGTATTGTAATTTAATACTGAAAATTTAACATGGTATCAGAGCTTAACTGAGAAGAAGACATTTTGCAATGACGGAAGCTTGTATTCCTTGTTTATTGAGTTTCTCTCCACAGATTTTTGAAATTCAGTATAGTAGATTTGATCTACTCGTCAAGGCGCATCTATCTGTCTAATCAGAATTCAGTTCCGAGCATTTTCAGATTTGGCCCTAAAAATTAGGGTTTCCACAAAAATAGGAATTTCTGGAAACTGAAGGCATAGCTGGAAGCTCCTTGCAAAAATCGAAGGTTTGAGCTTTGGATCGAGATTTTTGGCTGGGTAGATCTCCGGGAAACTCAAACCCTAATTCAGGGCTCTCCCCAGTGAACCCGGAAGGACAAAAAGGCAATTTTGAAGGGCAAGACTTTGCTGATCTCAAATTCTGAATGTACTAGGCTGATCAACTCTCCAAGGAGCATCTTTCTATCCTTTCAGAATTTTGAAATTCACATTTTGAATTTTTAGGGTTTCTCTGACAAACCCTAATCCGGGACCAGATCCAGTTTTCAGCACTTCAAGTGGTAAGTTCTAAATCTTTTCTATTTCCATTTGAAGTACTCTTAAAGATGTCTCTTCACACCAATCTTGAGGATAAGCTTGAAGGGGCTGATAAATTCCGAGCCTGGAAGTATAGGATTGGGTTAATCCTGGAAGAGAATGAGTTGGACTCATATGTGAAAGAAGACATCCCTATCCCAGAGGATGAAGAAGCCAAGGCATTGCACAAGAAGAACTTGGTCAAGGCAAAGAGAATCATTGCTGATTCCATCAAAGACCATCTCATACCCCATGTGTCTTCTCTTAAGACACCCAAAGAGATGTTTGAATCTTTAACCAAGCTATTTGAAGGAAAGAACATAAATCGGAAGATGACCCTGCGGAACCAATTGAAAGCGGTGAAGTTCCAGAATGGAGAAACCATTCAATCTTACTTTTCAAGGGTCTCTCAGATCAAGGAATAATTAGAAGTAGTAGATGAAATGGTTGAGAATGGTGAGGTGGTGATGACTACTCTAAATGGCCTACCCAGGTCATGGGATTCCTTTATTCAAGGAATTTGTGCAAGGAAGAAGTTGATTTCCTTCAGTAGACTTCGGGAAGAATGTTCTCAAGAAGAAGCTAGACTTATAGCTCATGAGGAAAAGATGGGAGGAGAAGATCAAGCTCTTGCAGCTCACACCAAAAGAAGCAAAACCAAGAAGGATCACTCTCACCACAAAAGAACTCATCAAAGGAACAAGAAGGACATAAGATGCTTTACACACAATGAGAAGGGTCACTATGCTTCAGATTGTCCCAAGAACAAAAGGGATAATAACAACAACTTCAGTAAGAAGAAGAAGGGCAGCAAAAGAAGATTTCATGCTCATGTTGCCGAAGATGATGAACCCCCAAAGAAGAAGGCTAGGGCAGAAAGTGATAGTGATGATGACTCATCAAGTGAAGAAGAGTATGTTCTGATCTCTGCTCTTACAGGTACCATCTCCCATGGATGTAATGATTGGTTAATTGATAGTGGGGCCTCCAAACACATGACTGGGTTCAAGGAATCTTTTGTGAATCTTTCTGAACATGAATCACCCCATAAGGTGAAACTTGGGGATGATTATCAATACCCAATCAAAGGAAGTGGTGAAGCCTCCTACAATCTAGATTCTGGAAAATCATTGAAGATGAAAGAAGTACTTTATGTACCTGGGCTCAAGAAGAACTTACTCTCCATTTCTGCATTAGATGCAAAAGGTATAAGGGTTGCATTTGTGGATGGCCAAGTCCTAATGTGGCCAAAGGGAAAGACCATAGATGATGCAGTAGTGATTGGAAAGCAAGAGGGAGGTTTGTACAATTTGAAGGGACAACCTGAACATGCCATGGTGACATAAATACAAAGATTCATCCATAGTCATGGATCACATAGAGGTATGTATAATTTGTTTTTGCAAAAGTTAACTAATGAGTTATGCAGGTCATTGAAGAGAACAAGAACACATTGCTAGACATAACTAGCAAATATGGTGACCAGGTATGTGTTTCTTATATCATAGGATCTATCATATAAGTATGCATGGCATGATTGATGATGATTGTTCATAAAGTCATAAGTTTGAATAATCATGGGCATATGCATATTATGTGTCTTACCTTAATTAATAATATGACTAACCAGAAGAGTCATAGGTTTGAGTAATTACAGGTTTATACATGTTATGTTTCTTATGATATGACTAACCATAAGAGTCCTATATAAACCTTGAATGCTAATGCTTATTATTTCTGTTTGAAATGATCATGACTATACATACTTGAGATTATTGTGTTTTAATGAATGTATGATTTTGTATGAGATTACAAGGATAACACAATCATGATACTAATAAGCATGCATAGGGACCAAGGATGAATATGAGTTCAAGAACAGGTAATCCAGGAAGCAAAGATCAAGAGGGAGCACACTCCAGTGGTTTCTGCAAGGGTGCAGATATTCAGAGGGAGTTGTCCATATCTCTACATTCCACAACAAGAAGGTTTAGAAGGACTCCTGCAGCTCCTGCAAGGAAGAAAAGACTCAGAGGGAGTCCACCCAACAAACAAACAAAGATAAGTATTTTAATTTTCTTGCATATTTGTTTGCTTAAATAAAATTGTTCAATGATGTATATGCTCATGTTCCTAGACTTAGGATATGTATTGTGCATATTAGAATGATTGAATTAATGAACATTATACTACTAATATGCATGTGTTGGGTAAGTGGCCTATGGCACTGTACAACATTCCATTGCTACTTATCTAGAATGAAACCTCTTTGCTGACATGTTGGGAGTTGTGCACACTCTTAACAATGTTTTGGTAGAGATTGGAAGGCATCTAGAAAGTTACGGGATATGGATAAATGTTGTATTGAAGCATTGGCTAAGATAATTGCATGACTGTATGACATATTTCTTCAGGTGTAAGAATTTGTTCTGAAAATTATGAGATGTTTCTAATCATGCAATTTAACCTGTTTTGTAGGAAAGACCGTATATCTTCACCTACAAAAAGGACTACAACATTTGTTCCAGCAACAAAGATATCTATTGAAGATATTGAAGTTCCCAGGATCTGGGATGAAGAAATGGAATGCCATGATCCGTCGATCATGAAGAATGATGTTTGGGGTGCGATCCCAAGAGCTAAAGGGAAGTCTATTGTGACTTCCAAATAGAACTTTCAGATCAAGCATGTTGCAGATGGCAGCATAGAGAAATATAAAAGTGATGAAATAGAAGATACACCAGATGGATTCAAGACAGCTTTCTTGAATGGTGTAGTTGAAGAAGAAGTAGCCACTTCATTCTGAGACACATGATAGGAAATCATATATGTGCAGAACTTGGTATGGTGAAGATAGATTGATTTCCGACACGCAGCAGAAGCTTACTACCGAGTTCGAGATGAAGAACTATTTATTTTTGGCATGGAGGTGTGGCAGAATGCAGAAGGAATCTTCCTTGGACAAGGGAAGTATGCAGTAGAGATCCTGAAGAGGTTCAGGATGATGGATTGCAAGGCCATGGCCACACCTATGGCATCAAATCTAAAGCTTCTATGTGATGCTTCATCTGAGCCGATTGATGTCTCTATGTATCGTCAGATGATTGGGTCCTTGATGTACCTGACGAACACGAGACCAGACATTTGCTTTGCTGTGAACACATTGAGCCAGTTCCTGACAGATCCAAGGAGTGTTCACCTGGTTGCTGTAAAGCATGTTCTGAGGTACCTGAAGGGTACAGTGGATTATGGGCTCAGGTATGAGGTGAATCAAAAGTTTAACCTGCAGGGTTATGTTGATTCAGATTGGGCTGGCAGTGCTGCAGATAGGAAGAGCACATCTGGGTGTTGCTTCAGTATGGGATCAGGTGTGATCTCTTGGTTTAGCAGGAAGCAATCCTGCGTAGCACTGAGTACAGCTGAGGCAGAGTATGTTGCAGCCTGCTCAGCTAGTTGTGAGGCAGTATGGCTACGGAAGCTACTGTCTGAGCTATTTGATCTCCCATTGGAAGCTGCTGGTATCTTCTGTGATAACCAGAGTTGTGTGAAGCTGTCCGAGAATCCAGTGTTTCATGACAGGTCGAAACACATAGAGATCAAATATCACTATATCAGGGATATGGTGCAGAGAGGAGCTGTGAAGCTTCTGTATGTTGCGACGAATGAGCAGATTGCAGATGTGCTGACGAAGCCACTAGCCAAAGTGAAGTTCGAGTACTTCAGAGAGAGGCTTGGCATTCTTCAGATCGAGGACACTTCGAGGAAGAAGTGATGGACACATTTTCTGAAGCCATTCCAAGCATGTTGGAAGGAGGATCCTTCACATGGCTGTGGATGTAAGCGCTGGATAATGGGCATCAGGATGATGTTCTGGTTTCTGCTGGATATGATCAGTTGGATCATTTTATGTATGTATGTACGCATCATGTTGGATGCTGGCTATGATCAGTTGGATCATTTTATGTATGTATGTACGCATCATGTTGGATGCTGGATATGATCAGTTGGATCATTTCTATGTATGTATGTACGCATCATGTTGGATGCTGGATATGATCAGTTGGATCATGTGTATGTATTTTTGTATATGCATCATGTTGGATGCTTGGACCATGTATCTGTATATGTATCAGGTGGATACATTGTATGATCAGGTAGATCATGTATGGTGATATGTATCATGTATTTGTATTTGTATCAGGTAGATACATTGTATGATCAGGAGGATCATGTATGATGATATGTATCAGGTAGATACTTAGTGTGCATCAGGTAGATGCATTGATGATCAGGTGGATCATGTATGATGACATGCAGCAGGATGTTGCAGTGATGATCAGGATGATCATGGATGACGAGCTTCAGGATGTTGCTCCAGATGACATGCAGCAAGACGTTGCAGTGATGATGATCAGGACGATCATGAGTACATCAGGATGATGTATGGTGAGTGTCAGGTTGATACTCTGTGGCCGTGGATCAGGTTGTGCAGATGAGCATGTGTGGGAGATCCTATAGGTCGGAGTTGTGTACCCGTAACAGCCTGGGATGCTCTTTCGAGACATTGCTCTAGGAGGACATGTAATTTGTGCCCTGGGAGATCTCAGGTTGGAGTTGTGTACCCATAACATCCTGAGATGCTCTTGCGAGGTTTTGTCCTATGGCATGTAATTTGGGCCCTGGGAGATTTCAGGTCGGAGTTGTGTACCCGTAACATCCTGAGATGCTCTTGTGAGGTTTTGCCATGACCACATGTAATTTGTGCCCTGGGAGATTTCAGGTCGGAGTTGTGTACCCGTAACATCCTGAGATGCTCTTGCTAGGTTTTGTGGTGGACCACATGTAATTTGTGTCCTGGGAGATTTCAGGTCGGAGTTGTGTACCCGTAACATCCTGAGATGCTCTTTCGAGGTTTTGTGGTGGGGTCACATGTAATAGCGCCCTGGGAGATCCTACAGGTTGGAGTTGTGTACCCGTAATATCCTGGGATGCTCTTTCGAGGTTTTGTGACGCACGTAATAAGTCCTGAGGATTCCACAGTATGGCCAGTGATGACGAAGACCTGCAGGTGGTGGGCCTACATCCAGTATGAAAAAGGACTGGCTCTGTAGAACTTCCTATGACGAGTAGAGACAGAGATTGGACGAGATAGCAGCAGCAGTGACGATGACGATGACGATGCATCGATGACGATGATCCAGAGAAGAAGACTTGTCTAGCAAATCTGTGTCGAGAAATACCTTCCTAGTTAAGAGGGAGTGTTGATGTATATGTAACTTCGGAATGTATTTCATCAGTATATTATATATATATTTATTGTACCCTTATAAGAGATGTGTTATTCCTCTATAAGGAAGTGTCGTCATGTGGATTGACAAGTGTCGCAAGTGTGTGTACTTGCCGATGGGTTATTAGACCACCTTATGGGGTCGGCCCTAATTAATATATAATATAATGTGGATGTACTCAAGTAGACAAGTCGGCCCCAGTAGGTCACTGGGCAAAAAGGTGAGTATAAATAGAGATAGGAGATCTCTATTTTACTCACTCGGAAAAGTATCTATCTCTCTCTCTGAAAAGTGGCGCACTAGTGAGGAGGAGGAGGATCATCTGCTAGGAGACTATCTCAGTGTTGTTTGGTTGTATTTTGGTTGAGCCATTGCTCTCTCTATCTCCGAGGAAGTTGTGGGGTTTTTCACCTTAGGGTTTTCCCCACGGAAACTCTGTGTCTCTTGTCTCTATGCTTTTGATTCTTGTGATGCTTGTGATGCTTGTCATATTATGATTGTCATGCATTGATATACTGTAGATGTTATTCTCTCAGCAAAGATCCTATAGTGTTGTAATTTAATACTGAAAATTTAATAGGTAGGTGAACATGTGTTCATAAAGGTAATACCAAAGAAGAGCTCCATAAAATTGGGGAGTTGTGCAAAGTTAGCACCACGTTACTGTGGTCCGTTTGAAATTTTATCTAGAATTGGTCAAGTTGCTTATCAGCTAGCATTACCACCTAATTTGAAAGTGCACAATGTTTTTCATATTTCTGTTCTGAAAAAGTATGTTCATGATGCTACTCATGTTATTAATTGGAACATTGTACAGGTAGAACCAGAAGGGGAAGTTCTGGTGGAACTGGATTGTATCCTCGGGAGGAGGGAAATTATTCTGCGGAACCGCACAATTGGACAGCTGAAGGTGCAATGGAAGCACCTTAGTCCTGAAGAAGCTACCTGGGAACTGGAAAGTAAGATGCGGGAAACATACCCAAATCTATTCCAGCAAGTGGCTGAGGATGAGGAATAAGTAACATCGAGGGCGATGTTACATTTTAAGGGGGTGTGTATGTCACATACCCCAACTCTATAAAAATATGTAATTATTTTATTATATTCCTGAGAGATTATGTTAAATTTAATGCTAAGTAGGAATGGATGACTCAGCAGAGTCACTAGAAATGGAATGTAATTCTGAATATTTTATTATTAATAAATAAATTATGGAGACAACAGCATGGGAGAGCTGTTAAAAAGAGGTTACTGGTCAAACTGGTGGATGGAACTAGGTTGAAAGGCAAATGACAAGTGGCAGCATCCTCAAACACTTCCTAAGTTGTAGGTGGCAACTTCCCTATATTTGGGGTCATGATTCCCCAAGAAAGTGGAATCTGAGCAGGTGGCTCATTAATGACAGTTAACCCAACAAAGACCTAGGCAATCTTTTAAATAGTACTCAATGAACTGAGCTGGGGGTTAATGGTTCTGGAGGGAGAATACATTCAGGTGAATGTTATTCAGGAGCCCCATTGAGGAAGAGGGAAATATACAGTAAGGAAGTTGTTTGAGAGGATTGCTGCAATGACTTGGTTCAAGTATAGTTGTTTGGTCTGAGTGAATTTCTGCTACACCTAGTTCCAGCTAGGGAGATCAGAGTAAGCTCGGGGGTCCTGAGAAGTGCTGTCTGGGCACTCTCCAGGAGTTGGTAGGGAGGAACAGCCTCCCATTGTTGTTGTTCTCCACAGCTCAATAGGTTTTGTCATTTTATCTCTTTATGTTTATTAAGTATAAATGAATGTAGATTATGTTTATCTTCTTTATGTCTGAATAGTAATTAGTTGGTAAAAGATAGTATTCCTGAGTATCAACACTAGAAATATGGAAAGTTACTGTGATTTTTGTATTGTTAGCATTCTGTAGTTTCCTTGTTATGATACTATGAATTTATAATTTTTGTAGTTAATGTATCTATAATTTATGCAGTACACTATTAATACTTTATGTAATAATACGTAGTTATAATTACAACCCTAGTTTGTTTATATTTGCTCAACAGGTAAGCAGGGTTACTTATAAAGTAATTGTACTCTGTATATTATAAAATTTATTATACAGTCATAGGAGACAAATAGTAAACCTAACCTTAGATACTATAATAAATTCTATCTTGGTCGACAGACCTTACAGGAGATTTTGTAATCACAAATAGTACCTCTATCTCAGGGTACAAACGCTTGTCAGAAGTTAACCAATTAATACATAAAACCTAGTTAACATTTATCCATTTAATTATTACAAGACAAAAAGATATTGCATAAACCCTAACCAAACTTCTTCATACAGAACTTATTTAACAGTTAAATAAACCAGATATTGTATTAAAAACAAAAGAAGTATCAGAATCATATCTAGCTCGATATCGAGCTTGACTTATTTAGTTTTATTTTTCCTTAATCACCATATTACCCACATAATAGTAATCTGATTAACTAAGTTAGTAACTAAACAAAATCACAACAGATGATGAATCTTATCATCCTAGTTCTACAACACGAATTCATCAACAGAGAAATAACTTAGTTACTATTCCTTCAACAGAAGAACATAGACATAACGTTACTTAGTTTATTCATCGAATTATTAACATCTGTTCAACTCACAGATTGCCATTCGAGTTGTACTTCTTATTTAATAATCTTAAGCATTCGAATAAGAATAAATAACCTCAACTGTAACTTATTAGGGTCAAACCCTACCAGTCCCTTTGATACAAACAAGCTAATGCTAGATAGAAAGACATTATCTTCACCTACAGCCGCATCACCATTTCTCTATAAATGCTTTAAAACTTAAACAAACAATCTATCACTACTATACATAGTTTAAAGTTAAAAACGCAGGCATAAAACAAGTCATTTTTTTCAGGTAACACTTTATATTATATCATCAAAACCTGGGGTGGAAACCCTTAATACTTCAAAGGTATGGTAACAAAGTAGAATATTCAAGCACAGGAAATCCGTATTTTTTTAACAGTCTTATTATAGAACCCTTTTAACTACTCTAAACGAGTTATGGAATTACAGTAACAAACATAAAACCAAAGGCCATAGCCTCACCTACAGGATAGCCTCATAGCCTTGTTTCCTTCGAATTTTCACATTAAAACTTATGTAGCAAACCCTAGCTATCAAACGTAAGGATAATAGTTTACAAACAACTGAAGCCATAACACCCTATTTACCACGCAGGGTTAAACCCTTAGTATTTCTTTTAAAGCTACAGTTAAAAGATTTAGCAAGCCGCTGTAATTTCGGTGTCACTGTTCAGACCGAAAACCAAACCATACAGACAACCAACAAGGATGAACGCCATGGTGAAAACCAGGCTTAGCCGGATAAGAAACTAATAGCCGAAGCATGAGTCACCTACATTTCGAATGGAGTCAGGACTTGCAACGAAAGGAAAACCTTATCAGTTACCGCGTATATATATAAATGTTGAGTTCTAAACAAATTGTTGTATTTAGAAAACAGAAATGAATCCTGTAGCTTACCAGAGATTTGAATGAAGTCATGCACAGGAGGTAGGCTGATAGCCACGAGCAGCAGAAGGGTGAACCCCTCTCTTTTCACCAACACGAACAAGCTGACTGAAAACAAGGGTTTTCTTCTAAAATGGAAGCTCAAACGAACACCAAGTAAGCTGATACACTCACGCCACGATAGGGTTGTGTCAGGTAACAAGGGTAAACCCTAAGTGCTAAATAAACTCATAGCTACCATCAGTAAGGTGTAATGACTCCCCAAAAGACATAATGGACAAGCACGAATGCTGGGAGCAGTATGGAAACTGCTAACACACAGTAGAAGCAGCACCGGTAAACCCCAGTTGTTAAATAACCTTCATCATTGCTAACAGCAAGGGATATAAGGTTCCCAGATGACACAGTGGAAAAATAAGAAGGTTCGAGGGAGTATAGGAATAGTTAACACACAGAAGAAGCCTCCAGCACACTGTAACCATGGAGCTCGGACCAGGAGGGTTCGTCGAGAGACCAAGCCCAAAGGCAAAGGGAAAATGATAAGGTAGGGTTAGTCAACAGTTTTATACCATCAACACTTGGCTCCCAACACATCCACGTAGCATTTTAATATTCCCATGCAGTGGGTTTACGTTCTATAGTTTCATGTGGTGTTTCAATCATTTGATATCAATTAAAAATCATAGAGTAGATGCACGCCAATCACAGTTTGGATATTCCTTCATGGTCGTGGTACCATAGTGTAACTTTGCACAAATCTCTTATTGCAAACTATGCCTTCGAATCTCGCATAGGAAAACCATAATATATTACCCTACAACCATTAAAATCATACCTCGTCAATAACGTTCAAGGTTTTAAGAGATCCTCACCATTGTTTGCTGAAATAAAGTCATAGCTGGCTATTCTTAAAGGTTAAAAATAACATAGTTACATGTCATCCTTTATAATCACACACTAGGATAATACTTTTAAACCTAGCATTGTAATGTAAGATTTAAATGGTGTAGAACAACATATCACTATTTTGCTTTAACCCTAGTCTTATGAGAAAAGACAAAGGGTACATCAATCCTTAGATCTACAAAATAATGGAATGAAGCTAATTATGTTGATTTACACTCCTACTGAATTAGTGTCAATTGAGATAAATATTAGCTTTGTTTTCATATCTATTAACATTTACAGGAATAGGGTAGCAGTGCATTCAAATCATAAGAAGTTATATAACTGACAGAATGTCATACAGTGCTTGTAATAAGCAATTTATACGTTGAAAATTTCCAGATCATTATACAGTAACAACATATGTGTAATAATGGTCATGAGGTAGTAGGCAACCAGTTGTATTTTATAGTGCTAGCCATGAATTATATTTGCATTTCAGTAGTATCAGCGGAGCGCAATTACTTAATAGAGTTATTTAATTCTTTGGTGCTCAAGAAACATAGCTGTCATAATCTCTAAGTAATTTCTAATTCTATAATAGTAAAATCTTGAAGAGATCGTAGGATGAATGTTACCTTTAACACTTGATAATATGCCTAGCATGCTTACACTATTACTGAAGGAATTGGTACAGCTAACTGACTTTTAATACTTTCAAAATTTAAATGTAGCTGCCCGCACAGTACCTGTATATCTGTAAGAGAAAGACACTTTATGCATTAGCTCGGAAGCTAAGTAAGCCCAGTCTCCTATGGCATTTTCCCCCTTGTGGTTGCAGATCAGGAAACCATCAGTAACTGTAAATAGAACTCACATTAAAATTTAAGTACAATGACAGCTCATTCAGACATATCTATGATCACTTGACAAAAACAAACAGGTCAAGAAATGCATTTAATAACATTAATTGCTATCTTAAAAATTTTAAATTTTTCGGAAATTCTTGGGTTTTGACACGTTCGGCTCAACCCCAAGGCCTATTAGCTAACGTATCCATCCATTTGGCTGGTAAAACCGTTCTCATTGACATAGAGGTCATCAACGCCCAACTTGATTATAATCTCTTACTTGGCCGCAGCTACATGTATTCCATGCGGTCGGTTTCCTCCTCCGTTTTTTGTACCATGATGTTTCCCGATGACGGACGCGTGGTCAAGGTCGACCAACGCACCTACTACGATACAAATGCCTCGGATGCACCCAAAAATGTTCTCCCCATGGTTGAACAACCTGTTAGTGGTGCCGCTACCTCATTTGTTTCCTGTGTGGGACTTGGATTTTACTCAGATCCGTCGATGACATCAACATTCCAATCCATTCCTCCCCCCTCATCTGCACCCGAAGTATCTGACCTATGTACCCTTTCCCATAATACACAAACACCTAACAATCAACCACCCTTGTTTCCCAAACCACCATTGGTACCTAGTCACATTGGTGTTACACCCATCCACACAATCCCCTTCCTAGTCCCTCCTTCGGGAGTAGTAAGCGCCCTGGTTATGGCTACCCTTAGCCTCCCTGGGTTAACCTTGGGATTAACCGTGTGGTATCTTTCGCCTCCTGTTCCCCCGCCGACACCAAACGTCGTCCTACAACCGGTGCAACCCATGGCTACTACTAGTCAACCACCTCCTGGTGTCACTACCCCTTCGTCCTATACAAATCCCCCCCTCTTATCAAGCACACTGGGGGCAAAGCCCCACAACCATACACTGTTGTACCTCCTTCTAAGACAGTTAAACCCCCTCCCGTGTTTCGTGCTCCCCCCAAATGCTCATTGTGTGATGAGTTAGGCCATCGGACTCATCAATGTCCACAATTACCTGCATTACAGGAACACATGCAAATGCTTGACGACAACCCCAACATCCCGGTTGTCGAACTCGACCCAAATCCTAAGCCTCGTGATAAATCACTGCACACCAACCACCCTTGTGCCATATGCAGTATTTACGGCCACTACTCACATCACTATCCTGATCTCCCAGATTATAGAACAACTCTCTATGAGATGAATAATTTGGACCTTGAGACGGGGCCCCCCACAATTGAGGAGATCCACCCACCGGTCTCCTCCCCATCCGGCGAGATTAATACCATTTATATGATCTCTTCGACTACCACTCCCTCGTCAACCGATTTGACAACTCAAATTTTCCACAATGATGAGGAGATCCTAGAGGCTCTGACTTCCCCGGATTATCCCTAGGATGACATGCACCATCGTTCGTATTTCCTCCCAAAAGACTCCACCTCCACCACAGCTACCCAATTTGCGGTTGAGTCCAAAGATTTCCTTCCCACCAAAGTCGACTGGTTTAAGGATCCCATTCCCGCTCCTGAAGCTTTTGAGGAAGGTAACATGGCCAACATCTCTCCCGTTAACCACATAGATATCTCTGCCCCAGGAGGTGCCCCTGAACTCATCAGTTTAGGAGCCTCCTACAGTGAGTCTGAGATTGGAGAATACAAATTTTTTTTCAAAGAGTTCCGTGATGTCTTTTCCTGGTCCTATACCTAAATGCCTGGTCTCGACCCCGCTATTATAGAGCACCACATTGACACATGGCCTGATGTACCCCCCGTTTGTCAGAAACAGCGCCCCATTCATCCTTCAAAGCTCCCCATTGTTAAAGCAGAGGTCGAGAAACTTCGCAAGGCAGGATTCATTTATCCTATTGCATATACCACCTGGGTTTCAAACCCCATTCCAATTAACAAAAAACAAGGCACCATTAGAGTATGTACTGACTTCCACGATTTAAACCGTGCCTGTCCCAAAGACAACTTCCCCACACCATTTATTGACCAACTCATCGATGCGTGTGTGGGACATGAAGTCCTATCTTTCATGGATGGTTTTTCCAGATACAACCAGATTCAGATGCGTAAGGAAGACCAGTACAAGATTGCATTTACCACCCGATGGGGCACCTTTTCCTATTGCATCATGCCTTTCGGCCTCAAAAAGGCTGGTGCCACCTTCCAGCGGGCCATGACCTATTGTTTTCACGACTTGGTCCATATCCTGCTAGTCTATCTTGATGACCTTACAGCTCATTCCCAGAAATGATCAGACCACCTTAAAGACCTACAGCAAGTTTTCCTGCATTATCGCAAATATAAAATCTGCTTGAACCCACACAAGTGTGTCTTTTGCATTCCGACAGGCCGGTTGTTGGGTTTCATTGTTTCCCAGAAAGGAATTACTGTTGATCCCATGAAATTCCAAGCCATCTTAGACCTTCCCTCTCCTCACACGCTTCGACAACTCCAGAGTCTGTAGGGGTGGTCCAATTTCCTTCGTCGCTTTGTTCCTGATTACGCCACCAAAGTTCATGGATTCTTATGCCTGCTTCATACCCACATACCCTTTGTTTGGAATGAGCAAGCAGAAGCGGAATTCAAAGCCCTCAAGAAAGCTCTCACACAAGCCCCCTTGATCTCCCCTCTGGATTTCTCTCAGGACATCATCCTTTACGTCTCGGCATCCGAACATGCCGTGTCCGGAGTCTTGGTTCAAGAAGACGCTTCTCACCAAGACCATGTCATTTATTACGTCAGCCAGACCTTGTCTGGACCACCCCTACGTTACCCATACGAGGAGAGACTAGCCCTAGCTCTGGTCTTTTCCGTCCAAAAATTGCGACACTACATTTTGCTCAGTCATACCACAGTTGTCGCCGACTCCAACCCTATCGTCTATCTCCTAAACCAGCACCTCCTACAAGGTCTTTTTGCTAAATGGGTCATTATCCTCCAAGAATATGACCTCACTTTCAGAACTCCTAAGAGCACCAAAGCCATCGCGCTTTCCTAGCTCATCACCGATCTCCCCTCCCTTCTACCGTCCCCACAAATCTCCGATGAGTTACCCGACAATCACTTGTTCACCATCTCATCTGATGACCCATGGTACGGTGATATTTTTTCATACCTTCGCACGCAGAAGTTCAGACCCAACATTAATCGTGATGGACGCCGTCGTATCCATCATGAGGCCTCTCGATATCTCTTCTTAGGCGATGTCCTTTAGCAGTGAGGGGTTGACACGATTCTCCGTTGTTGCCTTACACACGAGGAAGCCGAACACGTCCTCAATGACTATCATAGCGGTGCCTGCGGTGGACATTTCTCTGGGATGGCCACAAACCAAAAGGTCGTCTGCGCTGGGTACTTCTGGCCCACACTCTTTACCGACTGCATCACCACGGTCAAACATTGCCACAATTGCCAACTTTTTGCTCCCAAGGCCCGGACACCACCTACTCCATTACATCCAGTCATCACCATTGGTTCCTTTTGTAAGTGGGCCATTGACTTCATGGAATGTAAACCCCCATCCGCCAACGGCCATAAGTACATCATTGTCGCCGTTGATTACTTCACCAAATGGGAGGAAGCCATGCCCACCTTTAATTGTACAATTGACACCGTTTCCCGTTTCTTTTTCAAGCACGTTATCACTAGATTCAGGGTCCTTAACAGCTAGTCTCAGACCATGGTTCCCACTTTGAAGATTCCATTTGGCGCGAGTTATCCACCCTCCTCAAGTTTGAACATCAATATTCCTCTGCTTACTACCCCCAAGGGAACGGCCAAGTAGAGGCCATTAACAAAATCTTAAAAACCATCCTCCAACGCACTGTTGAGCGACATAAGTCCAATTGGCCCCACGTGTTGTTCCCTACCTTATGGGCTTACCGTACATCCACCAAGACCGCCAACGATTTTACCCCATTTCATTTAGTTCACGGTGTAGAGTCTGTCCTCCCCATTGAGTGTCAGATACTTGCCTTACACATCGTCGTCAAGCTTCTCCCCGACACCTCCCCACTCGAGCAACGTCTGCTCTCACTACAACAAGCCGATGAAGACCGTCGTGCCACTCTCCAGACCATTAAAGCCACCACGAACCGCTCCAAAGATGGTTACGACAAACATGTACACCCTCGGATTTTCCATGAAGGGGACCTCGTCCTCGCCTATGACCAAGCCCATGACAAAACTAGTAAAGGAAAGTTTGAATCCATGTGGCAAGGCCCTTACATCGTGCAGACCTATCTCGGCAAGGGGGAATATAGTTTAACTGAATCAGAGGGTCGCCCTTTGCGCAACCCCCGTAATGGGTTGTATCTTAAGCATTTCTATCCCTAGAATAACTCGCGGCCCCATTGGTCCGCATTGTACAGTTTGCTCTCTTTTTGTTTTTCACCTTTTTTACCGCGATCTTACATTCATCATTTTTGCATGATCACAGATGGACCCTCTTCCACCTCATTACATTGGCTTCACTGATGGAGCAAGCCACTGGTCTCCAAACCTGGCTTCTGCAGCATGGGTCTTATATTCCCCTTCACATGACTTGATTCAACTTGACGGAATATGTATAGGCATTGCTACCAATAACCAGGCGGAGTATGATGCTGTGACTGGTCTCCTGACTGCTGCCCTCCAGATGGGCATTTCTCACCTTCATGTGTTCCTTGACTCCCAGTTACTTGTATCCCAGCTCAACAACTGCTACCAGGTGCGTCATCCCTGTCTCTTTAGGAAATTCCTGCGCACAAAACAAATCAGCCGACAATTTGAATCCATAACATTCACCCATGTCCCAAGAGCTCAAAATAGTGTCGCATATCAAATGGCTAACAACATCCTATATTGGCACATCAATCACACCATGTAAAACCTTCATCGCGCATCATCATCACATAACATCTCATCAAAAAAAAAAAAAAAAAACCCAAAAAGATTGCAAGGGGCATCCACGTGCCTATCACCACATCAACCTTTGCATCCACGTGCAATAAAAACTAAAAACACATTCATATATAGGGGCATCCACGTGCCTAATCCTACTGTTGCATCCATGTGCAATGCATCACATATAATACACAAGGGGCATCCATGTGCCCATCACCCTATGCTACTTGCATCCACGTGCAGTACAAACATACAACAAACCATACGCACATCCACGTGCGTACAACTAAAACATCATCGCAAAAAGGTGCATCCACGTGCATATATATATATCAAAAAATACATTTCCATATGCTACACATGTCCTGAGTACCCCCGTACTCAGCTATACACAAAAAATATCTATACATCTCATAAGATACATGTCGGAGCTACAAAACTCGGGGGGATTCCCCTGCACTCCCTAATGAGAGTCATACCCTACATCACTGTCTGCATAAGCCGCCTCCAAGTCCTCCCCTTGCTCCTCCTCCGGCAACTCCTCATCCCTTGCGGGCTCCTGTGCCCGACCCCTGTCCACCAGGATAGCCACCCGGATCGCGATCGACCGGAACTCCCATGGCGCCCTCATGCAATCCTGAATCACCTCAGGATCCACGTCCCGCCACCCATCGTCGGTCACTCCAACTAGAAACCGATCCAAAAGCATCTGTACGGACTCCAGAGTCCCCTCTGCATCCTGTCGACCCACCTCCCCTCGGCCTGGTAGGGCTGGTACCGCCACATGCCCCCTGCGTGCCACATGTCCTGGCAGTGGTCTCTGACCAACATCTGTAGATCACACATCATTCAGTAACAGTATATAGCATAACACACATCATACATAAATCTTGACATCCATAACATGCAAGTAAATCAATACGTACCATCTGGTCCCCATGACTGTCCTGGTGCCCGTGGTGCCTCTGGGTCCCCGGTGTAGTCCATATCCCTATACGGGTAGTCATCTAGTGGCAACGACATCTGTAGCCATTGCAGGTACAAATCCTGGGTAAATTATCTTCCCACCTCACCGCCACCCCAACAACGCATCATCTCTCCCCACCGCACCATGCGCGGCTCCCTCAATCCTCCTACCCTAACCGGCACCCGCGGCCACAGTGAAGGTACCCGCTCCATGAAAAAAGGACATAGAAAGGATCCGTAACAGAATCCCTTTCCAGATTCCTTCGTCGATGTCAGCTGCCACTGGACACAGGTGAGGAACATCTGGCCCCACGCATACTAGACACCATCCAGTACGCGCTCCACTAGCTGCATCTGGCCCCCAGACACCTTCTCAGGTGACTGGGACCCCAACACACGAACCACGCATGCTGCAATAGCCTGTACTACCGGCTCCTATAGGTCCACCACCCGGAGTGCATTCCTATGCACCCTAGCCTCTGGAACACAATATCGCTCCAGCATGTCCTCCATATCTACATCCGCGGATACTCGCGGCTACGTATCTGCCACCCTACCCAGACAGGGCAACCCTGTCAGGAAATATACATCTGTCAGGGTGAGGTCCACCCTCTCACCCTGCACCCTGAATGCTTGTATGTCTGGCTCCCAGAAACTCACTAGCCTATTCAGCAGCAACCCTGCTGACCGCATCATAGGGACCTACGCGAACTTCAGCAGTCCGCACAATCCCAACACCGACCGCACATGACACTCCTCTCGGATGACAGTCACTATCTCATCCGGGACCTCCCGCTCTCTCCATAGTACTAGCGGCATCCTGTCAAACACGCCAGGAAAACTCATCAGACTCATGTCAAAGAAATAAACCCTGCTCCCCCCCCCCCCCGGGGGAACCCTAACCGCTCGATCCCTATCGCAGCTTTAGGGCCCCTCACCGCAATTTCCGACTGTGGCTATCTGAGATACAGTCGTGGTCTGAAACCGCGCCTGTCAAGGCCGAACACGCGGTACCAAACTGCGTGTCCAGCCTCGAAACACGCGGTCCCAGACCGTGTGTTCAGACCCAAACCCCGCGGTCTCCATGCGCGTCATCCACCATGGAACCCGCGGTCTACGACTGCGGCTCCCTCCTACAAACCCGTGGTCCACCCCACGTGGACCATACACAAAAGTATAAGATCCTAACACAAGGTAGGATTCTATCTTGATATAGGAAAAACATACTTGGATTAGCATGTTAGCTAGTTATGTCTAACAAACCCGCATAATGTCTTCTAGTTCTCTTCAGTGACTTGTGCTACTAACCTGCATGTCTCATAAGTTAACCATTGTAGAACCAAATTATACATACCTCGAAAGTAGATCTTCTATGTGATCCATGACAATGGATGAATCTTTGTCTTCATGTCACTATGAGCATATGTTCTTGAAGTAGAACGTGACTTGACTTTCTTGGTGTACCTTTTGTGTTAGCAAACAACATAAACCTCATACAACATCACAATGCATTAGTACAATCATAAGTGTCAAAACCTTAATCAATGAATATCTTCTATTAAGGTGATATGACAAGTCTAGTAATTAATCAAGATTGTACTGTAATGATATGAAGACAAACATATGATAAACTTAACCATGAAACATACCTGTAAGCCATACCTGTCAAGATTGCTTGTAATCTTCTTATAAAAGTCCCTAGCCTCATCTCCCTCTGAAACGGGAACTTCTTCACTTATGCAGGTGACCAATCCATCTTCTTCTAGGATTAACCCAATCCACTTGATTTGCAAGAACTGCACCTGGAGCTGGATTAGGGTTTGTCAAAGAAATTCCAAAAATTTAAACTTTGAATTTCAAACTTCCGAAAGGATAGAAATATGCGCCTTGATGAGCTGATCAAGTTGGTATATTCAGAATTTGAAAACTGCAAAGTTTCACCCCTCGAAATTGCCATTTAGATTTTCGGATTCACTGGGGAGGACACTGAATTAGGGTTTGAGTTTCCCGGAGCTTCACCCAACCAAAATATTTGATTCAAAACTCTAAGCTTCAATTTTTCCGAGGCACTTCGAGCTGTGGTCACAGATTTCCAAAATTCCAATTTTTGCAGAAGCCCTAATTTTTCATCTTTCCGATCAAAGTCCCGAACTGGGGTTTGATCAAGCCCGGCCTTCTGCCCAACCAAAAAATCTGATATTGGTCTCTAAATTTCTATTTTGATGAGTAGCATCCAGTCGTGGTCTCCGATTACAAAAATTCCAACTTTCTTTGAAGCACTAAATTTCGGAACCCATGAATGAAGGTACTCAAAAATAATTCTATTTTGACATAAATATGTACCTGATATTTTCTAGTGTAACTCCGAACTTTTCGATCCACAAGGTATGAACATTTTTCTTGAGATAGCCCGACCTATTATCTTTCCATCCCGACAGGTCTGACCTCAATTGGATTCTCTGAGAGAGAGTTATGCCAAGTGTCGCAACGTGACCTGTTTATGGGATAATACAGGAGAGCGAACTTGTACGGTGTGCCACATGTCATTGTTTCAACTTCGGCCTCTGAACAATTTTCTTGAGAAAGCCCAACCTGTTATCTTTCCATCTCGATAGGTCTGACCTCAATTGGATTCTCTAAGGGAGAGTTATGCCAAGTGTCGCAACATGACCTGCTTATGGGATAATACAGGCGAGTGAACTTGTATGGTGTGCCATGTGTCACTGGTTCAACTTCGGCCTCTGAAAAACGTTTCTCAGATAGTACAGTGTGTGTGCTACCTGTCACATTTTATGAAATTTCATTTGGATTTTCCTAGCCCAAGTTATAACCTTTTTCCCAAGGTCACCTGATTTTGACTCAGATCTGGGAGAGGCAGAAACCCTATATTGTACAGATCATAAATCACAAAGTACAACGAACTATAAGTTGTCCTTTGGACACAAGGTACATGGGGATCTTATATTCGACCTGTAAAAGTTTTATATCCGAAAACGTCACCAAAATGGATTTATAGTGAAAGTGATACGATGGCTGGTGTTTGCTATATCAAGGCCTAGCATCGTAAGTGCAACAAGTGTCATACATGCCATATCATGCCTTCTTTCAGGCTAGCTCTGATTCCATGTTAAATTTTCAGAATTTACTTCAATCTGACCTAGGATATTAACTGAGAGAACAACATGTACCGCAAATCTACAACATATCAATCATGGACACAATAATGCAACCACACAAGAGACACAGAGTTTACTTGGGGAAAACCATAAAGGTGAAAAACCCCAATAACTTCCTCAGAGATAGATAGAGCAATGATACAACCAGAATACAAGAGATAGTCTTCTCGTAGCAGCAGAGCCTCCTCCCTTACAAGTGCACCACTCTCCAAAGTGTGAGTGAGAGAATAGAATGTATAAAATGAGAGAGACACACTCTCTATTTATATACTAACTTGACTTGACCTTTACTCAACTAGGTCAGCCTCAACTTAGCTACTTAACATAATGTTGACTGGGCCGACCCTCACTAGGGTGGTGCAATAACCCTTTGACCCACATGGCCGACCCCCAATAGGGTGGTGTAATAACCCTTTGACCCACATGACTTATACAGGGCCGACCGCAACAAGGTGGTCTAATAACCCATCAAGTATAAGTTACGACACTTACAATATAAATGACGACACTTCCATATAGAGGAATAATAACATCTCTATAGGAATACAATATGCATATATGTGAAATGCATTCCGAAGTTACATATACATCAACAGTTGTCAAGTGGCAAGAAGCCTCAATGAACAAATGACATTGCAAATCAAAAAACCCTAGCATGAATGGTTATCATAAGCTATCATGAATATGAATATGAATATGAATATTGTTACTAACGCTAATGAAAAAATCCTTAACATGCCCTCGTTGCCAACATATTTGAACAACAATGAAATTATCCATTATTATGTGGATGAAGGCAATGAAGAACCAACTCAAGAAGCCAATGAAGAAGAATCATAGCTCCCAAATTATCCTCATATTCATCCAAGTACTAGACAAATATTGAAACAATTCCTAAAGCTCCAAATGGAGTGAGTGGTAGAGAAAATAGGGTCAATATCCAGATTAGGTTTCTAGGATTCTAGATTAGTTTCTGAGGGTTAGATTAGTGTTTTTAGGGCTAGTTTAGGTTTCTAGGACTAGATTAGGTTTATAGTATTCTAGCTTAGTTTTCTAGTGTTAAATTAGTGTTTTTAGGGTTAGTTTAGCTTTCTAGGATTTATAGGGCTAGATTATGTTTGTAGGGTTATATTAGTGCTTCTAGGGTTAATCATGCATGAATAAACAATCACATGGCTATAAATCATAACTTAATCATAAATCATACATCAAATAAACGATATAAGATATAAGATATCAAATTCCTATCTAAAATGAATAACATTAATCATGCATGAATAAAAAATCACATGGCTATAAATAGTAACTTAATCATAACTCAGACATCAAATAAACAATATAAGATAACGATATCAAATAAACTATCTAACATGAATAACATTAATCGTGCATGAATAAACAATCACATGGCTACACTATGTACCTCAATCAATTAGGCCTTCTGGATCCTCTCGTTTTTTTATTGTTTCGAACATCCTCTCATGCTCTGCATGAGGTAGTAAGTAGCGTACCTTGTTTGATGTCTTCGTTGACATTGTTTGCAATTGGATGTTTCTACCGACGATAAGGTGCGTAAAGTGATACACCCGTGAACCTGGTCTATAATCCGTGTATGTGTAGCCATTGCTCTTTGGTCCCTTTCCATCTATTATAAGATATTCCCCCTGAACAACCATCGATACAGTTGAAAAGGTAATTCCTTCACTATCGGTTAATGATGCGAGGAGGGTTTGCTTCCCCTGGATGCATCGTTCCAACCAATAATTCATCCCAATTGCACTGTCTGTCGGGGCCACAACTACGTAGATGTGTCCTACAAAAATGCATTTTAAGGTCATATTCCAACAAGTAGTTGTTTGATAACTTGGATAATTACAAAAACAAGGAGGGAGCCGAGATATGCATGCAGAAATGTTTACCTAGCTATACAAGATCAGATGTACGATCATATTCATTCGAAATAGAGGATTGGCCTTCCTCTAACTGGATTGTTTCAACAACTGCACGTGGGTCCACTGCAAGTGATACATGATCCCATTCATCAACCCAATCCATTGATTCTCACTCATCCCACTCACAACTGCTGCAAGACCCACAAAAGCACGCAAGTTTTCGCGTCGATATTTCAAATAAGGGGTTGTTTGAGCTTCGAATCGAATGAAATCGACAAGTGCCTTGCACAGTACTACAACTATAAGAACACGATCGATATATATCAACTACATTCTAGAAATTTCTGAGAACATGTCCTCTACCTGTTGGTATGTGTTGCTCTGTGGTGCGATCTGACATTTTTGCTTTGCACCATCGAACTATGGATTCAGCATTCCGAATATGAGGGTCTCTCATGCACCTCATCTCCTCCCTTCGTAGGGAAGTTTTGAGACATGCTCCAACCCCGTTGTGCTCTCCCTTTCCATGCCCAGTCTCAAAATAGTTCTATACATGCACATCATAAGTCTTGTGCAAAATACTCAACCATTGGAAAACACGTGCATATTTTAACTGGCCTGCACAACCATCTGACCATATCCAATGCTGATCCATCTGTATACCTCTCTCTTTCAGGTGATCATAGAAAATTTTGAAGCAATGCTGCACATAATGCAGGTCGTGGCATCTGTCGTCACTAATGTAGAAGTTGGTCTCTTTCTATACTATCCTCTTATCGTTGCTTCTCTCTAGAGCATTCCTATAGGTGATATGGACCATTATGCTAACTTGGTTTGAATGGTAGTATTGAATTTGAATCTCATTTTGTGGTTGTAGGGTGTAGTTTTCAGCAAAGTCCATAACCGAAAATATTGTGCCATTGGGAAAGGTGTCCCTGCACTGTCTTTACTGTTCATCCTGCCATCGTGATACATGGACATGTTGTACATACTGCTCGGTCTTTTGGTAGAATTCCTTCATGAAATTGCAAATTTGTACCCGGTGCCACAAAACCAAGGGCATTAATACAACGTGACATTTTCAGTCTGAATATATATGTACAAATTCAACATGTACAGTATGAAAGTATGCAAATTTATATTACCTGTGACTTCACCAATGTATTTTTTTTGCTTTCCTTCGAACTATCTACTTGATATGTTATGTAATGGAAGTTCTGTATTTCTACTGACATCCTCCCAAATTCGTGCTCCGCGGTTGCATGGATGCAACGGCTCAATAATGAAAATCCACTGCAACTAGAACATGTCCCATATAAACATGATCTTTTATAATATTTGTGTCCTTCAGGTCTTGGACACATTATGCTATGTATAAATTCTCTGGATGCATTCGGTGGTTGTAACGATGGGAAATACTGCATAATGTTAGTATGCAAAAAACAAAATATATGTCTATATGTATCATAATAGTACTCATAATCTACATGGTATCTACAACAACATGTATTGTGATCAATGCAAATTCTAACATACCAGGGTTTGCATTTTTCAAAGGACCTTTGGCCCAAGTTCAATTGTGTGTGCTCATTCTTGAACCTCTCATAGATTTATGTTTGTGTGGTGTCAAGGAAGTGCTTGACATGGGGTTCACCCCCCCTAACACCTTTTCTCAACTTTAAAACATCTCTTTGATTCGATGAGGGTCTAGTGTTATCATGCCAAAATGTTTGCACTAGTTCTTTAACAGCATCAATGAGCTTCATGTCTGAACAAGGTAACCTACCAACAAAGGCCCAACAATATTTTTGGCCTAGGGTCTCAAGTTTTTCTCTAATGGAAGAATACTTTTGAAGAGTCTTTCTATCTACTTTAAAGATTTTACATGTGTGTGATAGTAGGCGACATTGCCTTGTGGATTTGTCTACAATCGATTCCAACAGTACAAGATGGGCCGCATTAAAATCTTTTGTACAAGAAGTTTTTCCAATCAAATTAAATGAAGATTGTATATTTCTAACAACATGATTGTTGGCCTCTAAACTTCTAACTACCTTTATGCCCAAAATTCTCCTAACATGAGCTAGACAATGTGATTTTAACAAAGCAAGAAACAATTGACATTTTGCTGCATCGGTTTTGGATTCAAAAAAATCTTTGATTATCTTGCTACAATGGAAATCAATAGTGCGTTTAGGCATCTTACCTTCAAGTCCTAAAAATTAACTTTCATCCACATGAATACATCTGGGAGTTCTTTGTCTTTCGAGTCATAGTCAAGGCAAGGGAGTCGGCAAGGAAGTGCAAGTCTCATCAACAGTTTGTTGTGGCCCTTCGTTCACAAATTGGTCCTGCAAGGGAGTGTGTTCGCCATGTGTGTGCTCTTCTTGGGGAGGTTTCCAGTTAAGAATGTTGATTTATTTGTAACTTCGGAAGATATTCACTTGTATATTACTTTTGTACTTTTTTGTATATCCAACAGAGATGTATTATTCCTCTGATTGGAAGTGTCGTCATTTGTATTTGCAAGTGTCGCAAGTTACATTGTAAGTGTCATCATTTGTATTGATGGGTTATTAGACCACCAAGTGTGGGGTCGGCCCTAGTTAGGTCATGTGGTTGGGTTATTAGGCTTCCTTAGGAAGTCGGCCCTATTGGTTTATTGGCAAGTCAAGTCAATGGATAAATAGAGGGTGTGCCTCTCTCATTATATTCATTCACTCACTTCTCAAGCTCGCATAGCTAAGAGAGAAAGTGGCGCACAAGTGGAGGAGGAGGAGTATCTGCTAGAGACATCTCTTTGGATTTGATCATTGTGATCTTGGTTTGTGACTTATCTTATCTCTGAGGAAGTTGTGGGGTTTTTCACCTTCTTTTTTTTCTCGGAGGAAACTCTGTGTCTCTTGTGTGCTTATGTTATTGTGTCTATGATTGATATGGTGTACATGTTATTCTCTTAGTGATCCTGAATGATAATGGAATGAAATTATCAAAAAATTAACATGGTATCAGAGCTGACCTAAGAAGAAGGCACTGTGTAGCTGCAGAAGCTAGGGATTCTTAATATTTGGTTTTCTCTCCACAGATCATCAAAGGCAGGAGGCTAGATTGACTCTCCTTGGAAGGGTGCATCTTTCTGTCAAGACAAAATTCAATTCTGAGCATTTTCAGGTTTGACCTAATCTCTGCTACGACAAATTAGGGTTTCAGAGAAAGTTGGAATTTTTGAAATATGAGACCACGGCTGGAATATCCTCAAGAAAATCGAAGTTTACAGCTTTGGATCAAACTTTTTGGTTGGGAAGAACGCCAGGCTTTATCAAACCCTAGTTCGGGGTCCTATCTAGTGAATCTCGAAGTTTTAAAGACATTTTTTAGGGGTCAAATTTTGCAGATCTCAAAAGTTGAGTATACCAGCTTAACCAGCTCAGCAAGGCGCATCTTTCTATCCTTTAAGAAGTTTGAAATTCAAATTTTGAATTTTTAGGGTTTCTCTAACAAACCCTAATCTAGCTCTAGATCCAGTTTTCATTAAATCAAGTGGTAAGACCTAAATCTTTTATTTCGATTTGAGTTTCTCATTAAGATGTCTCACCACACCAAGCTTGAAGATAATCTTGAAGGGGCTGATAATTTCCGAGCCTGTAAGTATAGGATTGGGTTAATCCTAGAAGAGAATGAGTTGGACAACTACATAAAGGAAGAGGTTCCAGTTCCAGAGGGAGATGAGGCTAAGGCCTTACACAAGAAGAACTTGATCAAAGCCAAGAGAATAATTGTTGATTCTATTAAGGACCATCTCATACCCCATGTGTCTTCCCTAAACACACCTAAGGAGATGTTTGACTCTTTGACTAAGTTGTTTGAGGGTAAGAACATAAATCAGAAGATGACCCTGTGGAACCAATTGAAAGGGGTAAAGATCCAGAATGGAGAGACCATCAAGTCCTACTTCTCCAAGGTATCTCAAATCAAGGAACAACTTGAAGATGTTGATGAAGTAGTGGAGAATAAAGAAATTGTAATGACCACATTAAATGGCCTACCTAGGTCATAGGACTCCTTCATCCAAGGAATCTGTTCAAGAAAGAAATTGATCTCTTTCAGTAGACTATGGGAGGAATGTTCACAAAAAGAAGCTAGGCTTGTGGCATGAGAAGAAAAGATGGGGAATGAAGATCAATCTCTCACAGCACACACCAAGAAGAGTAAGTTCAAGAGGGAGCCATCTCATAACAAGAGATCTTCACACCATCATTATCATAAATATAAGAAATATCTGAGATGTTTTACATGTAATGAGAAGGGACAATTGTTGGGGCCAAGGTCGCAGCTATAGTTAAAGCTGCGAATTTTGGGAAAAGCACGAGTATGGAAGGAAAGTGCTAATTTTGGGACAAGCACTAAGTTTTGGGTAAGAAGGAGACAGTGCGCAGTACGGTGCCAGATGGATGATCTCAGCGCAGATCACGGACCGGAAATTGCGGAGCCCGCGCGCACGTCATCGAAGAATGAAGGTGGCTCAGCTACCATAATAAATAAGGCGATGGAGTAGAGGGCTCAGCTACCCTCATTTAAAGGCTCAGTACAGAAGTTATGGTTGCTCGGATCAAGGAGGAGCAACAGACCAGAGCATTGAAGGCGAAGGACGATCGCCCATACCCACAATCTGCGCCGGAATTCATGGAGCCTGCAGGAAGCGGCGACGTGACTGCAAGCGGCGCCTACAGTACACCTAGCCATGTGCGTGGTTAGGGTTTTTGGGAATCACTGTTGGGAAAGGCCCACAGTTTTGTAAAGGTGTGACCGTCATGGCCACCTATATATATGAATAATTGTAATGGGTAGACGGTTGGAGAGTTAGAGAGAGTTAGACAGTACTCAGTTAGAGAGTTAGATGTTAGACTGTTAGATAGCCAGTCTAAAGGATAGATCATGTGTTGATTATCCTTCACTGTATTTTCTACCCAGTGTGTAGAACTAGAGAGGAAATCGGATAGCCGAGGAGCTAATCCCTGAGTTTCCAGACAGTCTGAGTCGACGTCTGTGCCTTTGTAATCTCCATAGAGAGGAGACTAGATTGAGAGAAGGGCTCCCAGCTGTGTGCGTGGAGTTTCCTGGAAAGATCTAAGGCTGCAGCTGTGTGCGCAGCATATTGTATAACTCTATCATTTTCTGGTTAATATAACACTCCCGTGGACGTGGTTTTCCTCGAGGAGATGAGCTTCACATATATCTTCTTGTTATAATGTTTGCGTGAATGATAACTGTTTAAGATCATTACCTGTGTGTACATCTTTTGCATCATCTTTGCGACTGTTTGAGTGAGTTTAGGAAGGTCCTTTATTGTTATAATCGCCAAGTATAGAAGTAGTGGTGGGACGCTGTCGCTGAAGCGACCGAGCTTCGCGTGACTGCGATGAGTGTGCAGGACGAGGAGGTATCTTAGCGCATCGACGCAAGGAATAGGCGCCTTCCGCGCCCGGAGGACGAGACTGCGCAGTGGGTCTGCAGGAAGGAAGGCATCCGCGCAGTGGCATCGCGAGGCCTGCGGGAAAGTCCGACCGCCGATATTTGAGGAAGGAGGAGATATATAGAACAATCTCAGCGTCACCACGGTTAAGGAAAGCTGATTCCTTAACCCCCCATAGCCACTTCGGGTGAGACCTCGAGCTGCCGCGCAGCTCGTTGCCGAGAGGGCCAATGCGCCAAGGGGTTTTGTTGCTGCGCTTCATTAAAACCCGGGTCTGCCCAGAAAAGCAGCCAACAAATGGTTCCGTTGCCTTGCGACTTACTCTTGTGAGACTTGTTCTTTTGGCGACGCGCGAGATTGAGGAGCCAACAAATGGTTCCGTTGCCTTGTGACTTATCACTGTGAATTGTTATTTCAGAGACGCGCGAGATTGAGGAGCCAACAGATGGTTCCGTTGCCACGTGAGCGAGACTTCTTATTCCAGTGATGTTCGAGATTGACGCGCAACCTGGAGAAAGAAAGCAGCGAACAAATGGTTCCGTTGCCTTATGACTTTTTGATCACATTACTTCCATGGCTTTGAACCCTGTTGATTGAGCCAACAAATGATTCCTTTGCCTTGCGACTTGTTGCTGTAAGACTTACTAGTTACGCGACATCTGAGATTGTTGCTGAAGACAACATAAGGTTCTGTTACACTGAGACTTGCTCAGTTAACAAATGTGTTACTGGAATCCTACAGCTAAAGAAATTGGAGATTGGTTTGATTTAAAGGCTAAAGAGTTCGCTGAACAAGAAAATAGAAGCCTTACGTTTCAAACAGAAGACTGGTTACAGAAGTATATTTATGCTGACCTTTACGAAATTTTCTTTGTTACGTTTGCATTGGAGTTACACGCTTGGATAGCCAAGTTAGCAGATTCTAGACCTACGCTGCATGTTGATCGACCCGTCACGTGGACGCCTGAGCTAGTCAGTATTGTGAAGCGGATCGACAATTCTGTTTCCCGCGCAGTAGACTTTTGGTTGAATAGTCTACTGGAAGGTTTCATTACCGAATTTGCAGTCGATACAAGAAAGAGTTTCAGTGAAGCTGAGAGGAGTTTCTTCCAAGTACACAGAGGTAAGTTCTTAAATTCTCTGAACTTATGGATTAAAATGCTTCTGTATGAAAAAGGAAAGCTATGTATTGCTTCTGATGAATAGCATAGACAAGTAATGTCCGTAGATTCTGATAGTGATCCTGAAGTTATTGGTTGCACTCGTAGTGGAAAACGGTATAAAGTAGGCCTTGACCAACATTCTTCTGAGTCTAGCCCAGACAATAGCCAAGTCCCTAGAGCAAGCCATATAGAAAGACAAGAGAGTGCTCATATCCCTTATTACCCCTTTACACCGCAAAAACCAGACGGAGCTCAGTATAATCCTACAGTAACACCTTCTAGTAGCCCACACGGTACTTCTAGTACCTCTGTACCACCTTTGTTTAACCATCCCGGAGGCACTGCTACAGTACCTCCACCTCAAACCCGCGCAAGAAGGATGGGTGATGACATGAAGCTACCAACTTTTAGAGGAACAGGGATAGAAGACCCTGAGCAGCATTGGTTCTTATGTGAAGCCATTTGGACAATTAAGCAAATTAATGATGATGCTATTAAACTGGTTCAGTTAGCAACCACACTAAGAGAAAGAGCCTTGACTTGGTTCATGAAATACTCAGCAGCACAGAATAGGATGCTTGCTGAGGTAAGAAATGCTATGATTAGGGAATTTAAGAAACCTAAATCAGAATCACAGTGTATAACAGAGCTCAAAGACATCAAACAGTTACCTACAGAATCAGTATGGGACTTTGACCAGAAGTTCAAAGCCCTGATAGATCAAGTAAGCTTCGAGTTTGCACCACAGCAGCATAAAGAATGGTTCATTGCTGCGCTGCTCCCACACATTAGACTTCCTCTTATGCAACAGAATCTCAATACTCAGGAACAAGCTCTAGAGATGGCTATGAAACTAGAAGCTTCGCCTATTGCGGGAACAAGCAACGATGTTGCGCATTTACAGAACCAATTAGCAAACTTAACCTTGCAAGTGCATGATATTAAGAAAGGCAAGGAGATTAAGGAAGAAATTTGGTGTACAAAATGTAAAGCCCAAGGTCATTCAAAGGACCATTGTCCCGTTTTCATAGACTATATTGCAACTGGAGCACCTAATCCTTTACCACAGGCACAAGGGCCTTGGTGTGAAATCTGTAGAACTAGAGGTCATAGACCACAAGAATGCCACTTACTTCAGAAATATGTACAAACTCCAAAGAATCTATATTGTAATTTCTGCAAATCACTAGGTCATGATGAGAACAATTGTAGAGCATATGATCTTATGATAGAAAGAAAGCATGATGTTTATAGGGTACAAGCAGAGACACAAGGACCCACAGCAGGTCCACCTTATGACCAAACTCGGGACGCCCGAGCAGCAAATTATAGGGGACGCGGACGCACAACAAATTTTGGTCGCGGAAGAGGACAGATCACTTGTTATAATTGCGGAACAAAAGGTCATTTTGCTAGGGATTGCCAAAATCCTACAACCCTCTGCAGGTATTGTAAATCTTCCGACCATATCATTGAAGAATGCCCTCAGTTAAAGGCTAAGATGCAAGCAAAGACACCACAGGTCAATCAGAATATTCAGTTGATTGGAGCAGAAAAAAGAGAACCAGACCCTACAGTTAATATAGTGACACGCAGTGGAGCAACCACTGGTGCGCAAGAGATGGGAACGGGAAAGCAAGCGACGCAATGGGTGCGCCGCGCTAACATTAAACCATCCCCACTTAACCTGCAGAAGCAAAAAGAAGCATTCAAGCAAGCTCAAGAGTATTTCTCAGATCCGAGAGCTTCAAGTTCTGCCGCAATTCCGCAGAACAATATTAGATCGCAAGTGCTAAGACAAGACAAACTGGTACAAGAACAGGCCACTACAGCTGGAAGGCCTGATGATGAGGAGGAGCATGCACTAGGCAGTGTTCATGCGTTCCTGCGACAATGTTTAAAATTGTTGCGCAATGAAAAAGCAACTCTAGAACTCCAACACCTGTTGGATCAGTGCCAACACTCTGCTTCGACGAACACACCGCAGCGTGCTGTTCACCAGATTAGGAGTCACATTAGAACTGGAAAAGAGATGAGACTTACAGCGCAGATTGGAGAATTTGAAATGGATGAAGTCATGTTAGATTTGGGCTCCGAAGCCAATGTTCTCACTATGCAGACATGGGAACAGATGGGAAGCCCTTAGCTTACGAGATCCCCTATCCAGCTAAGACTCGCAAATCAGCAACGAGTCTCTCCATTGGGCAGATTACCCAATGTACCTATTGATATTGAAGGAGTAAGAAGCTCTGCAGATTTTGAAGTAATCAAAATTATGGATGATAGTAGACCATACCCAGCGCTGTTAGGAATAGACTGGGCATTTGACAATTTGGCTGTCATTAACTTGAAGAAAAGACAGATGACCTTTGAGGATGACCAGATCAGGGTCATCGCACCTCTTGATCCTATTCAAGGACCAAGATATATAGAACCCATTCGCACAGAAGAGGAAGCGCGCCACATGGAAAGTTTGTACCAGATGACCACTAACCACAGTGACTATGTCAACCCCACGGCAGATGGCCATATCAGCTGGCGATGTGATAGCTCGTGCACATCAGACTTAGATGCAGGATTGGAAAACTGGCAGAATCGTCTACATGAGATTTCTGCAAGACGTTGCGCCATGATGACTAAATCCATTCGATGGATTGGCACAGAATTAACTGACACTCCAACTTTTGATGGCTTAACTGAAGTAACTAAATTCATACAGGAATATGAACAAAACCTTCCAGAACAGCAGCGCATACAGGCACTGGATGTAGCATTGCGTGCTACACCCGCAAGATGGTGGATTGCGCATAAGGAGAATATTCATACATGGAAAGACTGTCACAGATTGATACTGCGCAGATTTCAGGACACCACAGCCGAAGCGCTACGCAAATATGAAGGACAGAGTGACCCCAGGTTACACATTGAAGCATGCATTCAGCAATGGTCAGATATTCCGGAAGATGAATGGGTTCACCAATTCATCCACACATTGGATATAGTTCCAAGGAACTGGTATACTGAAACAGAACTGCGCAAAGGCACTCTTACTTGGGCTCTTATGATAGAAAGCTTTCAACTTACCTTCAGCTTTGAGTCAGAACATCCAAGCATTGATCAGGCTTTGAAGTGTATTAGAAAGAAGGTATTTGAACACTATCCAGTAACAGAATATTCCCAACCAGATTGGGCTGTCCAGATAGAACATGCCCTGGAATGTTATAACTTCACCGCTGAAGATGAGGAGGACGATCCTCGCAACATCAATATCCCAGAATCAGAAGGGACGCGCAATATTGAAGGTCCTGAGCTTGATATTCCTGCCATCACAGAACACGTCAAGCTCAAGAAAGTTAACATTGGTACAGAAGCTGACCCAAAGTTTGCTTCTATAGGAGATTATTGGGATGATGAAACTGTTGCGCATGTTTCAGATTTATTACGTGACTACCAGGATATCTTTCCTACCAAGTTCACAGAAATGAAAGGCATCCTAGGAGACTTAGGAGTGATGCGCATACCTCTGAAACCAGATGCCAAGCCAGTAAAGCAGCGCCCATACAGGTTGAACCCGCGTTATAAAGAAAAATTCAAAGAAGAAATTGACAAGATGCTTGCAGCAGGTATTATTGAACCAGTAGAGGAAAGCGATTGGATTAGTCCTATGGTGGTCCAAGAAAAGAAAACGAAAGGTGAAATAAGAATTTGTGTCGACTTGCATAAAATCAATGATGCATCAGCGCACGATCCATTTCCCACTCCTTTCACAGATGAAGTACTTGATAATGTTGGAGGACAAGAAGCTTACTCTTTCACTGATGGATTTTCGAGATATCATCAGATTAGAATCCATCCGGACGACCGCCACAAGACTACTTTTGCAACTGAATGGGGCTCATTCCAGTATACGGTAATGCCCTTTGGTCTTAAAAACGCACCTGCTATTTTCTCTAGAGTTGTTGTTGCTGTTTTTAAAGAATTTATCCACAAGTTTTTAGAAGTCTATTTTGATGACTGGACTGTATTTGGTTTACTAAAGAACCATATTGCGAATCTGCGCATGATGCTAGAAAAATGTAGACAGCATCAGATTTCCCTTAACTTGAAAAAATGTATATTTTGTGCGCCCTTTGGTATTTTGTTGGGACATATTGTATGCAGACAAGGACTCCTGATGGATCCTGTGAAGGTTGCCATCATTGCTAATTTACCTGCGCCCAACTCAGTTAAACAATTGCGCACTACATTGGGACATACAGGTTACTACAGAAAATTCATCAAAGGATATGCAAGGATCACAGCGCCTATGGAAAGATTGCTGAAGAAGGATTCGAAGTTCCACTGGACAGAAGAATGCCAACAGAGCTTGGACACACTTAAAGAAAAGATGATCACAGCGCCTATTCTAGTTTTCCCGGACTGGAGAAAACCTTTTCATGTTCATGTTGATGCTTCTTCCATAGAATTAGGAATCGTGCTTACACAGTCTGGAGAAGGAAGTATTGACCACCCAATTGCTTACTCCAGCAGAAAGCTATCTACAGCTGAGAAGAATTATACCACTACAGAAAGGGAAGGACTAGCTATGGTGTATGCCCTACAGAAATTCAGACACTACCTGTTAGGAGCTCACTTTAAAATGTATACTGATCATTCTGCTTTGAAATATTTGGTCAATAAACCAGTTTTAGGAGGAAGAATTTGCAGATGGCTACTGCTCTTTCAAGAGTATGATTTTGAGGTTATTGTAAAGCCAGGCAGATTGAATGCAGGGCCTGACCATCTATCCAGAATAGAGTCAGGAGAGGAACCTACGAGTCTGGAGGACAATCTGCCTGACGCACAGTTCTTTTCTATCCAAGCAGCAGACGAATATTATTCTGATATTCTTGAGTTTCTCACTACCGGACAAGCGCCGGCTGAGTTTACAATCCAGCAAAAGAAGCAACTTGTTGTTAGAGCCGCAGATTTCACTTTGATAGCAGGCCAGCTTTATAAGTTGGGCCCTGACGAAATTTTGCGCAGATGTATCTTACCACATGAAAAGAGCTCTATCATCGCAGAAGCGCATTCAGGTACCGCAGGAGGCCATTTCGCAGGAAAGCCGACTGCGCAAAAGATATTAGCCGCAGGTCTTTGGTGGCCGACATTGCACAAGGATACTAAGGAATTCTGTAAATGTTGCGATGTGTGCCAGCGCACAGGAAAACCCTCAAGGAGAGATGAAATGCCGCTAAGACCCCATATCACACTGCGTGCTTTTGATAAATGGGCCATTGACTTTGTAGGACCTATTAACCCACCAGGAAAAAGAACTGGCGCAAGATACATCATTACAGCTACTGAATACCTCACCAGATGGGCTGAGGCGAAGCCAGTTAAGAACTGCGACGCTGCTACTGCCATGCAGTTCATTTTCGAGAACATTATCACTAGGTTTGGATGCCCAGTGATCCTCATGAGTGATCAAGGTACACATTTCCTCAATGAGACTATAGAGGCCCTCACTGAAGAATTTCAAATTAATCACCATAAGAGTACACCCTACCATCCTCAAGCTAATGGTACAGTGGAAGCATTCAATAAGATCCTTGAGAATGCCCTGACGAAGATCTGTAATCAACAAAGAGATGATTGGGACCTTAGAGTCACAGCTGTATTATGGGCTTACAGAACCACTTGCAAGAAACTAACAGGTCACACACCTTTCAGCTTGGTGTATGGACAAGAAGCAGTTATGCCCATGGAATACATTGTTCCCAGTCTCCGAATTGCGCAAATTACAGAAATGGCAGATCCTGATACTATGAATGAAAGACTTTCGCAACTGCTTGCCTTAGAAGAAGACAGACTTTTGGCCGGATTTCATCAACAGGTACAGAAGGCAAGACAGAAAGCTTGGCACGACAGGCACATTAATCATAAGCACTTTGAAGAAGGAGACTTGGTACTCCTTTATGATAGTAAATTCATCAAGTTTCCAAGCAAGTTTCGCGTGCATTGGTTAGGCCCTTTTCAGGTAATAAAAATAACAGACGGAGGCGCAGTTCATCTTGCAAAGCTGAATGGAGAATTACTACCTACAATGATAAACGGGAGTCGGCTTAAGCTTTATTGCGACGGCCACTCCGCCCTGTCGACATAATATATTGCTCAGGAATGCAGATGCCCAGTGTAGTTGAAAGAGGCACCGCATTCAGTCTACACGGAAGCTGCGACACACCCTCAGTTTCCAGCTTCCTGCGCAGTTCCTTGAAATATCCGCGCATCCTCAATAAAAATTGCTTGAAGAGAGCTTATCGGTGCGCTCTGGCGAAGTTTTGTTTTTGGACCGTTGAACTATCGCTCTTGCGAAGTTCCCTTTGATAAATTGCCGCTTGAAAAAGTTTTGTTGTGGACCCATAGAGGCACAGTTTCCTAAGTTGAAATGACCCACCAGAAATTTTGAATTACAGCAATTATGTAGCCGCGTCTGAATAAATGAAGGATAAGGCCGCTATTTAAGTCTAGCCGTTCTGACGGATTCGGCTTAATCTCCGAAAGATTGCATTTAACTCTGGCGCCGAAAGCATTAGCTTCTCCCGGAAGGCTGTCAGAACCCGTCAATCACACTAAATGCACCGCTACGGCAAGGAGGATAGCGTGTTGTCAACTCATCTGTAGCCGCCTATAGCTACGTTACCCCACTTGGTCGCATTTACTCACCTCTGGCTATAAATACCTCACACTTGTATCATTTTCGGGTTACTGTCTCGAGTTGCATAGTTGTGTTTGAAGATCTAAATTATTGTTTTCAGAGCCGAGTGTGCAGAGTATTTTCCCTTGTTTTCAGCATCCATACCCTACGCAGGTCCGCCATTTGCTGTCCAAAGTTTTGTTATCTACATTGGTTCACGACGGAGAATTTATCGACTGAAGAAGTTGTTCGTCAATTTCTGCGTCGAGGCTTAGATTTCGGCATGGCCACTCCGGTGACGGCTTCGACCTATGTACACCCTGGTGCTACTGATCCCAGAACATCTCCAGGCACAAGAGCATCTCAGCAGCAGCCGGAGGAACCTGTTCCAGAGCCGCTCGCGTCTATGGTGAACTATATTCCGCCGCGTCCAGATGATGCGCCGGATGTACAGATTCCGAAGAATGCAAAGTATCCAATTCCGCTACCGCCACTACCGGCTAGTGTGCGGGTAGAAGGCCAACTATTGGGAAACATTCCATTGGTTAAATTCTCTGATTTTAACCTTGGAGACTATAAGACATATCCTCAGTTCCAGTTGGACCGATATCTGGATATAGTGCATAATCCCACCAGAAACGTTGACGAGTTTATCCCGAAGGGATTTGCAGCAAATCTTGAGCGCCATGGACTCTTGAATTTGTTGAAGCTACCGCACTTTGGGCGTAGCAATGAAGTGAACGCAGTCGTTAAAACACTGCTATCCTGCGTTCATGGAGGTTACCTTTGGCTCGGGAGGCCAATTGATCTAAATGTTGATTTAATTCACCGCATTACCGGTCTATCTAAGGTTGGTAAGGATCCCAATATTCATCTTGCGGGAAAGGACAAGGACCGAAAATTGGCTGCAAAGCTGGTCCAGAAATATAACTTGACAAGAGGAGGTCGGGCTTATGACCTCACGACAGTAGAAGATGAGGCACTTCGCTTCACAGGAAGTCTGCTTGCAGGCAGACTTCTCACAAAGTGCCGACCAAAAGAAGTTACTGGAGCTGTCGTGGAGCTCGCTATCGCAGCTGCGGAGGGAGAACAGTACAACTGGTCTCTCTTCCTGCTGAATTCTTTTTTGGCTGATTGCCTGAATGTGCAGGACAATGCAGCCCAATCATTCCATTTTTCATGGCTTCTAATTTTATGCGCTCTCGTCGGGTGGAAGGAGCCCCCGAATACTCAGTTCCTTCCGCGCCGCGCAGGAGAGGTTGCCGTCATGCGCTACATCAACCTCTGGGATTCCCCTAATCCCGCGAAGCGCAAGATGAATCGCATTGTCTTTTGCGAGTACTACTATCTCCTCCGAGATACCATACAAGATATGCCAAGGATGAGCGAGGAGACAGCCACATTGTATGAAGGGAAGTTGGCTTTTACTGCCGACATCCATCAACTTTACCTTCGGCCTTGCGACATTCCAGGTGACTGGGCGCTAGGTCTTTACAGGATGACCACAGAAGATGTCGAAGAAACCATTAAGTCGTGGTCAGACGAATGGAGAGCAGCAGCCGACATCGCACCTGCGATGCCACCCACCGCTGCGCAAGAGAAGGATAAGGGAAAGGAAGCCCCTGAGCAAAGAAGCGATGAAGGCTCAACAGAACCAGCCACCAAGAAGCAGAAAGTGTCGCATCCCACTGAGGCCATTCCCTCGGGGATCGACAAATACTTGAAAGAGCAATTTCGTGAGATGAGGAACACGCATGCTCACATCCGAAGTGCTCTAGACTTACAATTTGTAGAATTGAAAGGTCTCGCAGGAAGGATTGCGTAGACCCATGCGCCAGCATCTACTTCGCAGGCGCCACACGAAATTCCAAGTGATGAGCGAGTTGAAGAACTCACAAAAAGGCACACTGTCATGCATATTCCGCCTACCAGCATGACACTTCCAGATCCTCTAGCTGAACTACAGGTAAGCACAGTTGGACCTGTAGAAATAAATTTGTCTTTGATTCCTATAGAAACTCTACAGCTTGTACAGGAGAAAGTTTCTCTTGAGTTGAGAGCTAGAGAGCTCTCTACTTTCCAGGCAAACCAACGACTGCAATTGCAGGAGATAGAGCTGAAAGAAAGCCATAAGAATATCTCTGCGAAGCTTGCACTCTATGAGGCGCAAGACACCGGCATCAGAAACGCAATAGAAGAGATTGCCCAGGAACTGCCGGCTTGCGAGATTCAACCAGACCTCCCTCTGGTTGCAAAAGTTCAAATTATTGGAGGAAGGGTGAAAACCCTGGAGCAAGAAATAGTTGCTATGGCAGAAGGCCATAGAACCCAGATCGCTGAGCTAGAAGCTCGCGTTGCTGCGCATCTCACGGATGATGCGCAGGTCCAATTTGAAGCACTGAGCAGAGCTTCCACACGGATGAAAGATCGAGTACAGGAAGCCAAGAACCTGATGAACCAGGCTATGGAAGCTTGGACAGAGCTTGTGAACCTCCCTTTTAAAGTGGGACTGTCAGAACAGGTGCAAGCTGCAGAACAGTCTCTCACTGTTCTGAATGAAGAAGCTAAGCCCTTAACAGGCTTGCCAAAGATGAAGAAAATGGGCGAAGTGCGCAAAATGCAGCAGCAATTGCACAAGCTCAGAACTGAAGATGAGAAGCTCACCAACAGCATTCAGCCATTCATGGATGAGTATGCTGAAATCGTTGGCCAGGTTGAGACAAAAATCAAAGAGATTGCTGAATCTCAGGAGATCATTGATACACTCACTAAAGACGAAGCGACCGCAGAAACGGTGCAAACAGCTGATGAGTGTATTGAGGAATTGGACTCCGCTATTGCGAAGTGGAAGAAAACATTCGCGGAGATTCAAGCAAAAGCAGATGCGCAAATCAAGCCACCACGCGCTAGTGCGAGTGGCTCGAGGGCGAGCCACAAGTGAGTGTTGGGGGCCTGTTGGGGCCAAGGTCGCAGCTATAGTTAAAGCTGCGAATTTTGGGAAAAAGCATGAGTATGGAAGGAAAGTGCTAATTTTGGGACAAGCACTAAGTTTTGGGTAAGAAGGAGATGGTGCGCAGTACGGTGCCAGATGGATGATCTCAGCGCAGATCACGGACCGGAAATTGCGGAGCCCGCGCGCACGTCATCGAAGAATGAAGGTGGCTCAGCTACCATAATAAATAAGGCGATGGAGTAGAGGGCTCAGCTACCCTCATTTAAAGGCTCAGTACAGAAGTTATGGTTGCTCGGATCAAGGAGGAGCAACGGACCAGAGCATTGAAGGCGAAGGACGATCGCCCATACCCACAATCTGCGCCGGAATGCATGGAGCCTGCAGGAAGCGACGACGTGACTGCAAGCGGCGCCTACAGTACACCTAGCCATGTGCGTGGTTAGGGTTTTTGGGAATCACTGTTGGGAAAGGCCCACAGTTTTGTAAAGGTGTGACCGTCATGGCCACCTATATATATGAATAATTGTAATGGGTAGACAGTTGGAGAGTTAGAGAGAGTTAGACAGTACTCAGTTAGAGAGTTAGATGTTAGACTGTTAGATAGCCAGTCTAAAGGATAGATCATGTGTTGATTATCCTTCACTGTATTTTCTACCCAGTGTGTAGAACTAGAGAGGAAATCGGATAGCCGAGGAGCTAATCCCTGAGTTGCCAGACAGTCTGAGTCGACGTCTGTGCCTTTGTAATCTCCATAGAGAGGAGACTAGATTGAGAGAAGGGCTCCCAGCTGTGTGCGTGGAGTTTCCTGGAAAGATCTAAGGCTGCAGCTGTGTGCGCAGCATATTGTATAACTCTATCATTTTCTGGTTAATATAACACTCCCGTGGACGTGGTTTTCCTCGAGGAGATGAGCTTCACATATATCTTCTTGTTATAATGTTTGCGTGAATGATAACTATTTAAGATCATTACCTGTGTGTACATCTTTTGCATCATCTTTGCGACTGTTTGAGTGAGTTTAGGAAGGTCCTTTATTGTTATAATCGCCAAGTATAGAAGTAGTGGTGGGACGCTGTCGCTGAAGCGACCGAGCTTCGCGTGACTGCGATGAGTGTGCAGGACGAGGAGGTATCTTAGCGCATCGACGCAAGGAATAGGCGCCTTCCGCGCCCGGAGGACGAGACTGCACAGTGGGTCTGCAGGAAGGAAGGCATCCGCGCAGTGGCGTCGCGAGGCCTGCGGGAAAGTCCTACCGCCGATATTTGAGGAAGGAGGAGATATATAGAACAATCTCAGCGTCACCACGGTTAAGGAAAGCTGATTCCTTAACCCCCCATAGCCACTTCGGGTGAGACCTCGAGCTGCCGCGCAGCTCGTTGCCAAGAGGGCCAGTGCGCCAAGGGGTTTTGTTGCTGCGCTTCATTAAAACCCGGGTCTACCCAGAAAAGCAGCCAACAACAATTTTGCTCAGATTGTCCTAAGAACAAAAAGAACAACAACAACAACAACTTCAACAAGAAGAAGAAGAGCAACAAGAGAAGACATCATGCTCATGCTGTTGAGGATGATGAACCTCCCAGGAAAAAGACTAGAGCCGAAAGTGATGACTCATCAAGTGAAGATGAATATGTTCTAATCTCTGCTCTCACAGTTACTATCTCTCATGGATGTGATGATTGGCTTATTGATAGTGGGGCTTCCAAACACATGATGGGATTTAAAGAATCATTTGTAGACCCATTTGAACATGAGTCATCCCATAAGGTGAAACTTGGGGATGACTATCAATATCCCATAAAATGAAGTGGTGAATGTTACACCCAAAACCTACTCATCATAAGATTCAGTGTATACACCCCTGAAGATACCTAGACTAAGTAATCATCCTGGGAGGAATTGTACCCCATTGCGCTCGGTTTTGAAGGGTCGTCGCAGGTTGCACACTAGCAACATGCGACGTCACATCTTGCTCCACTGCAGGGTGCGACGAGGTCAGTTAATGGGAAAAAATAGCTTATTCGAGATCCTTCTCGAAACTTGCTCATTTAGGGGCTTATCCCTGACCTCTAGGGGAGTTGGTACTCGATTCCTGACTCTTTGGGAGGATCCCCTATCTCTCTCCTACCATTTCTCAACCTATCCTATCCATACCCTATCCACTTAGTCCTATATAAGTGAAGCTCACTACCATCCCAAAGAGAGGAAGACTATGGTATCTACATGCTGGTGAAATCTCTCTTAGAACATCTCCACTCACCTATTGGAGAACTCATACTTCCTTGGAAGGATATGGAAATCGGCTTCGTCAGAGAAGGGCTACAACGTTAAGCCTTGGTTGTGGTTCTATATCTCTATCATGTACTCCTCTATTTGCAGTAATACAAATGCTTTCCACCAATATTGTTCATCTATGCAATGATATTGAGTAGTCTACCTGCTTAACTGTTTACTTAGATTGCTTATTGTATAGATTTCTTTTACTGGTTTCTCTTGTTTCTTGTCTTAACAAGTCTTGCAGCTTGGATCTGACGACCGTGGGACATGGAGCAGCATTGAAGAGAAAGGATTGCATAGTAAAAAGGTAAGACATCTAGTACTTAATCCTTAAGTAGATCTAGGAAATGCATTGGTAGTCTATTCTATTTGTTCTAGACTCACTTTGAGCTAAGGAGATTGGGCTCATGTTCGCTCAAGTGGATTGTCCGATAAGAAATCTAGCGACCACACTGGGGAGTATATATAGTTTGGTAAGTAGTTGTTAATCTGAGAGTCATTTTCAGTTGATTGCTTGACACAAGCCTTTTATTTTTTTCCATTTACTTCTTAGGATTGATTTCACTATCAGATCTTCACGTTGAAGATTCTGATATACTTCCTCTGAGTTTATACAACTCATTGCCAAACCATTTCATGGTTCATTGTTGAGAGATCTGAATCATTTTTGAATCTAGACTTAACTTGTCGCACCTCGGCAATGGAAACAGAGCGACAATGTGTCATTCTAAGTCTATGTTCTTTACATGTTGGATACTCATCGCACCCTGCATTGGCAGACTGCGACATCATCGCACTTCCCGTGTAAGCAAACAACGACGTCGCACTGTGTACAAGAACAGAGTGCGCTGATTTGTCATATTTTGGCATGCAGGCATCTCCTCTCCATTTGATAATCTGGACTTTGGTTTGCTGTATGAACTCTTTCTGTGCTGCAAGATCCAGCGAGGGACCCCATTTATGATTTGAGTTTTGAGTGTTTGGCTTTGTTTGGATCAATTTTGGGTTCCATTTTGGACAAGTTTGAAGACCGATAGTGGTGGATACTTTTGTCTCCTCCACCTTCATCCGCTCACTCTTTCTCTCCCTTCTTTCCATCCCTGATCTGATCAGTACATTAGATCAGCTTCCAGACCTCATTTACTTTTGTTTTGAGCTTTGCTTGCTTAGTTTGCTTGTTGTTGCTTGATCTTGAGTTAAGTGTATTTTTCAGCTTGGTTAAGTGCTTGTCTTTTCTTGAGTTTTCTGAATGTCTGAGTGATGTAGGTAGTGTTTTCTTTTCAGTCATTTAGATCTGAAAGCTCAGTTGTTATCAAGTTTATTCTTTGATGCATCCATCGAAATGTTGAAAAGTGCTTCTTTCCCATCATTTCTTGAAAATTATTGAAGAAAAATTGTTGTGCATTGGAAAATTCTCATTTATGTTTTGGAAAAGTTGAATGAATGTATGATCTATTTTGTTTTTCTCGAATTATGAATCACTCATTTTCTTGAAAGGCTCAAAGCATGCTCCGATTTTTTCAAAATTGATTCCATGCTAAGGAAAGATAGACACATTTTTTTTTTTTGCTTTTAGATCATTGAAATTGAAATTGAAAAGCTTGCGTATTTCATTTCAGAATCCTCTCTTTTCATCACTTAGGGTAATTTTACTTTGAAAAGGAAAAGAAAAGAAAAAATTGTTTTGATTGGTTTAGTAGTGTTGTGCTTTTGAGTTTCGCATAAAAGGGAAATAATACTTTCATTGTCAAACTTGTTTGAATTGGGATTGTGTTGCATTGAGTTTGTTTTGGCAATACTATTGGAAAAAGATTTCTCCTTCCCATAGCTAGAATTCATAGAAAGAAAATAATATTTTGTGCACGTAGATAGGGCTTGCATTATGCTTCTGATTATGTACTCACCTCATGCATTCACCTAACCGTCCAAGATAAAATTAATGGTAGAACTACGTAAAAATTTTAGCAACTTGTGTGTAAGTTAGAGACGTGTTCCAGCATCATTAAGCGTGGCAGCTGTCGTTATTTGCCAGCACTGTATCCCAGGGGTATTGTAGTATTCCACGTACATCGGTATATCGAGCTCCTTCACGTACCCACCAAGTACCATAATCCATACTTGGCGTATATCGAAGGGTGTATCACGTACTCGACACGTATATCAGAAGGTCTCTTGCCGAACGATTGTGCATTAGATAGCACCACTACGAATTTGAGATCCCACGTATCTTGCGTATATCGGGAGAAACCATTAGGATTCCTGAAACCAACCGAGTTAACCATTTGGCCGTCTTGGCAAAGCAATACACCGAGAACAACACTCGGGGAGATTAACAAGCACGTATTGTCCAGGTAATCGGGTATGCAAGCAAGGGTACGGTCGCAATCCTCCTTGACGCATCACATTGTTGGACCCTGTAGTATATCGCTATTTGCGATGCCTTGATAATCCTGTGAGGTTATAGACTTTTGAATCCAATCTGTCACAAAGTTTGTTTGTTGCCTTAGTTTGAGTAGGTTTTTCTAGACTGCTTTTCTTTTAGCATATCCTTAGGAGAAACGTTGTTTCATCCATCCTGGCTGATCATCCTGACACTTTGGTGGATTTTCCCTGGAGAAGGTCCCATAGGATCTTAAACTTATCACGCGAATATCCCCTTAATCTGGAGGTTATTGCGAGGGTAAGAATGGATCAGCGTAACACGGTCGTAGTTACTGAAGTGGAAAACCCCACTTTGAATGTTGGAAGACTCTTGTTTCCACAAACTCCTCCAGATTCACCTGCCTCTCATCCCTGCATGATGAAGGAGCACAAACCCTTGCTTCATGATACCATTCTCCCATCATCCCGGGAGAACCTGGATCGTTGGAATGGATAAACCAACCCTAGGGAAACCCTACATCAGCTGTTGGTCCTTCAGTAGCTTATTGGACGTCTTCTACAGACCACCCTATGGCTCATTTTTCCATCTCATCCCCACCTAACTGGACTACTCCAGAGTTCTCTAGGCCTGACCCTGCCGAGATTTTCGGCCCCATCCATGAACGTTTCGAACAATTACGTATTAGAGGTGATGAGATTCAAAGACAAAGTCTCGAGCAACACTCTGAAGAGTTTCGAAATCACCATTTCCAAATAAGATTTGATGACGGAAACATCCCAGTTCATCCGATATCTTTTGGATCACCTGAAGCACCCCACCATGAGACCACTAATAAGACTGGTCAACCCTCACAAGAATCCAGTACTGCACCTCAAGTGAACCAACCAGTAGAAGGACAACAGTCCAACACACCTCTCACTACTACGGTTACTTTACCAGTTCCTCCCCCACCTCAGAATTCAAGGGGAGGGTATTCCATTCCCATGGATTATCTTATTGGTAATGTTATTACTACAGTAGCTAGTCAACAACCTATGTTGGTTCAACCTTTGAATAGTGGTCAACCTGTTGTGGCTGGGGGGAAACCCCCATTTCCTAACCAGAATATAGGCAGTGGAATCCCCAACGAACCTTCCCAACCCGCTAGACTGTCCACCATGGGATTATCTCATGTTGGGGGCCGTCCAATGTAACTCAACCCTCATGGAGTCAAGCATATCCAGGTTCTGTTAACCCTGTGTCGGGCCAACCTAATCCCCAAAACACACTCTATCCATACACTCTATGGGGGAAACAACTTGTGTTGCAACACAGACCCCAACAGATTATCCCTCAGGTACCACCACCCCCGATCGGCCCTCCCCCACCTCCTGCTAGAGGCGGCAGGCCCCCACCTAATCATGGTGGATGCCCACCTCATTTTACCTACAACATCCCTCACCCTTTCGGTAGTGGCAGGAATGGCCCACCACCCCCTCCCGACAAATGCGGCGGGGGACAAACCTATCATGGTGGAGGAGGAGATTTCCCTTTGGGTGGCGGTGGTGGTCCACTACCCCCTCCAGGCGGAGGCAGTGGAGGACCTAATTACTATGGTGGTGGCAGTGGTGGTGGAGACCCTCATCCTTCCGACAACAGAGGTGGTGGGGGCCCCCATCCTTCTGGCGATGGAAGTGGTCCACCACCCCCTCCATGTGGAGGTGGTGCTGGGCCACCTTATTACGGTTATGGACCCCCACCTCCTCTTGGTGGTGGCAACGGACCTCCATACCCTCCAGGTGGTGGAGGTGGATGCCCACCTTATTGGAATGGACCACCTTATGGTGGTGGACCTCCTTACGGTCCGGGCGACACACCCTCCTATGGTCAATTCCCTCCTGGTACACCTTACGGTTATTTTGGTCCTTACACGCCTTATCCGTCTTATCAATACGCGCAGCCTAACCCACAGTTTCCCTTCCTAGCTACTTTCAACCTGCCTGACCTATTCCGTTTAACAAACGATCCTATTTACCACGGATGTAACTGGCTACCGATTCCAGTGAAACTTCCGTCTAATATTCCCAAGTTTGACGGCAAGCCGGGTGAAGACCCTAAAAACCACGTAATGACATACCACTTATGGTGTTCATCTAATTCCTTAATGGACGATTCAATTCGTCTTAGATTGTTTCAAAGGACTCTCACCGGTTCGGCTGCTAAGTGGTACATTGAATTGCCACAACACTCTTTTCCTGATTTTGGCTCTCTTGCCATGAACTTTTTGACACATTTCCAGCTGCCCATATGGTATGAGACTGGTACTGATATTTTAACCTCGCTCAGTCAGAATACTGCCACTCACATTTCAGATCATATCCATTAGTGGTAAAGGAGACAACATCTCATTAAAGCTCCCATCCCAGATCAGCTCCTAGCAAACTGGTTCACAAAATCCCTCATCCCTACCATAGCAAGAGATGTTGCTATGCGAGGTGTTGTCACTGAATAACAAGCCATCACAAGTGCCCATGTGATAGACCTAGTCTACACTCAATCCGACACTTTGTTTGATATTATGATTGATGCACCCCGTGACGTTAATGACCCTGCGAAACCACATAAGGGACTCCAAACTAATGGAATCATTGGTTCCCTTAACACCCAGCCTGCTGCTAGCGCTGTTGGATCATTCAACTCGACTCTGGCCAACCACAGCACTACCAAGTCCACCGCTCCTGCTGTAACTGAGGAGGTGAATTCTATCCAATCGGCTTCATCTCATAAGTTTAATGGCAAGAAGAAGAACAAAGGGAAACCCAAAAAGTCTTCTACCCAACAGGAACCAAAGAGCACTCCTGACGATACCAAGCAGAAACGAAAACTAAAGTATCCTTGTTTACTGTGTGGAGATGACCATTTCTCCAAAGAATTTCCCCATAAAGACGAAGTACAAAAGTTTCTTAGGGGTAAACCAACTCCTGCAGTCCTCAATGACCCATTTCCTTCTAAGAACCAACAGATGATTGCTCAAACCCCCCCATTCCAGGGGGAACCATCCAATACCGCGCATGTTCTCATGCTGCATAATGAGATGATCAATTTGAACACTCGCTCGCGATCTTACGAACTGGTCCATTTTTTGGGCATTTTTTCCCATGCCCCCCCATCGCCTCGATTTGCGTGCCACATCGACCATCATCCATTTTTTACGAGTCTTATATCACCGGATTCAATTTTCCACGCTTGTGACAATGCTTGAGATCATTTCTCTCTCTTACCTCCAGTTTTTTCGAGCATTTTTTCCCATGCCCCTTGTCGCCTCGATTTGCGTGCCACATCGGCCATCATCTGCTTTTGACAAGTGTTATATCACCGAATTTAGTTTTTTGTGCTCATGATGATGCTTGAGATCATTTCTTACTCTCACGTCCCAATTTTTCGAGCATTTTTTACATGCCCCCTCGTCACCTCGATTTGCATGCCACATCGACCGTCGTCCATTTTTTATGAATTTTATATCGCTGGATTCAGTTTTCCAGGCTCGTGATGATGCTTGCTATCATTTCTCACTCTCACGCCCAAATTTTTTGGGCATTTTTTACATGCCCCTTGTTGCCTCGATTTGCGTGCGACATCAGTCGTCGTCCATTTTTTACGAGTTTTATATCACCGGATTCAGTTTTGCACACTCCTGATGATGCTTGAGACCATTTCTTGCTCTCAACCCCATAATTTTCAGGCATTTTTTCAAAATTCCACTTATCGCCTCGGTTTGTGTGCCACATCGGTCGTTGCCCGTTATTCTTGATCTTTATCTCGTCGGATTCATTTTTTCCACACACATGACGATGCTTGAGACCATGTCTCGCTCTCATCATTACCCTTTTCTGTTCGGTATAGTTTTATTCCTTTTTCGGGTCGAGCAATTCATTTTACGAAAAAGGCACTTAGGGAGTTTCTGTTAAGCTCTTTTTTGACTCCTAAAACAATGAAAATATCGTCGAGCAACCTTGCTTCCTTTCATGCTCGCTAAACGTATCTAAAAGGGTGTCTACCTGGTATAAGTTTACCCCTTTTCTGGACCCTGGAGACTAATTACGAAAAAGGAATACTCTAGTCACATCAGCTAGAAGAGTTCTCCATTTGCATCATTTTATGCTTTTTCGGGCCTTGGAGACTAACTTACGAAAAAGAACACCAATGGAGTCTTCTTACCACTTTCAGACTCTGAAAAAATGAAAGCAACCACGAGCAATGACCATCCTGGGCTCGTATAAATCCACAGGACGGTACTCCACCAACACTACAAAGTCTTCTTATCATTTTCAGACTCCTTAAAAATGAAAGCACTCATGAGCACGAACAGTCCTGGGCTCACAAAATACACAGGATAGTACCATTTCAGAGCACACTTTTATCCCTTCCTGGAGCTCATTAAAACTACGAAGAAGGACCCAATGGTGCTTCTCGGCACCACAAAAGATCATGTCTACTCATATGGCAGCTTCCCCATTTTGATCGCTTTTGTTCAAAGTATTCTGCAGTATGTCACCCTGAGAGTCACTCTAGTCTAGAATTCATACCCTTCAGTCCTTAAAGCTATGATCCCCGCACCTACAAGTCAGTTCCCTACGCTGCCAGGTCAACCATGTCATCATGCTCTAAAGAAAGGAAGTTTGAGTCCACCCACTCTATGACCCCAGTCATTCTCCATCCCCACAGAGTATCAGTCCTACCATCAGTACTATCACACTTCAGTTGTACACCTCGCGCTCCTATCAAGGAAACATCATCGCCTTGATAGTTGATGGTCTCCCTCTGTCGACACCAACCAAATCAATTCCAAAGGATAGACCCAGAGGTCCCTGTGCCTTGGACTCATCACCATTAGTGATGAGTGCCTACGGATCATTTTTGAAAGGATACCTCAGTACCTCTCAAAATTATTGTTTCTCACATGCTCAACTTCAACACCTTGATCGCATCGTTGAGACTCGTACAGGGTATCGGTCCTTTCAGTTATTTGCTGAAGACCCCAAATACCACCTAACTCTTCCACATTTGAGAGTCTACTTATGGAAACAACCTGTTACATTTTCCTATAGATATCCAGGTTGCGCATGGCGACAGTATTCAGATGTACCCCAGTTTTATACCCCCACGAGTATACAGTTACATATACTCCTCAGAGTTGACTCACAGTTGTTGAGTCCCTATAGATATGAGACACTTTCAGTTTCAGCAGTTCATCAACCCTTTCAAAACCTTATTCGGAACGGTTGTTGCATTTACAGTGTATCAATTATTGGGATCGATCATGTTATGATCATAAGTACAACACAGAATAGTGTCCCCTTTGGACCATTATGATGTACTAGCAGATTTTTTATGTATTATTCAAGTCCCCCTTCTTGGGACTACTTGTTATGTATATGTCTCGACACGAGCATGGGTATGCCCGCCTCGTCCATAGTCGGAGATTATTCCTCATTCATATTGAGGCCATGTAATATTTTTTGTTCTTGCAGCTTCCAACGGGCCATTGCTCTAGTCTCTAATGGGTTTCTTCTCTCCTCAAAACCTTCGAAAAAAAGACAAAAGAACTTTGATGTCTATCGGCCATACGATGAGCTCTTGCCCTCACACATCAGAGAGCAATCTGTTAACACCCAAAAAGTGCTCACTAGCTCATTCCCTTATTCACATGACCCATTTGTCCACTTTTTCCACCATTTGAGCCTCTGTAACCATCAAAAGGTCATCAAAAAGAACATAATACACCCTTTTTTCCCTCAAAAGATATATTTTTCCTCAAAAAACACAACAAACCCTCAAAAGGGCCCAGAATTCCCAAAAATATTAAAAGGGATTAAAAATATATAAAATATTCAAAAAAAGGAAAAAAGGGGGATAAGAGACCTAAACCATGTTGGTTAATACCATTGGTTTCCATAAAACCACGATGGCATTCCCCATCACCAAAAACTATAAAAAGGTGATAGGGGCTCCTCACTTTCCATTCATCCATCATCCTATCCTCATGCTGTCAAAATCTCTCTTGAGTTCATTGACCACTTTAGCAATCTTGGAGAAGAGACCATTGGAGCCTGGAGCATCTCAACCTTGTACCTACTCAACACTAAACATCCTCACCATTTGAGGTATTATAATACAAAAGTCATTCATTATTTCGTTTCTTGTCTTTTCTGTTAAATCTTTTCAATTTTATTATTATATGCACATGTTAATCTTAGATTAGTTTATATTTGTATTTGATTTCAATCTTGAAACTGGTATTACATTGTTAATAGGTGCACCATTGCACATGCTTGGTTGAAAAACCAAGCAACAATCATGTTCCGACTTGAAAACTTTAAGTCGAGGCTCTCACACCAACTCCCATTTCAAGTTTCTGCGAACATTGCTAGGAAGATTGTCCATCGTACCCTTTTAGACGAAGGTGCCTCCACTTCTATCATGTCGATCTCCTATTGGAGAGTCATCGGCTCCCCCGAATTGAATCGTTCTCCTACCACGTTGAAAGCATTTGACGGGCATGGCTTTCAACCTCATGGGCTCTTACAAGCTCTTGCAGTTGAGTTGGGAGGAAAGACAGTAACCATTAACGTGGAAGTGGTCTTGGCCCCATTAGACTATAATCTCTTGCTTGGTCACAATTGGTTTTACACCATGTAGGTGGTAGCCTCTGCAGTCTTCCGCATAGTACAATTCCCCCACCAATGACTAATTGTTACTATCGACCAATTAGATTTTTGTACACCAGTTGCTACTACTCATCCTGGTGACCATGTTCCTTCCATTGGACAGATGTCAAAAGAATATGAGAGTGTAGGGGTTGGCCTTTTGAAAGATTCATCTCTCATGGGCGTTTTTCCAGCCGTGGACCCCCCTAAACATGTTGCTACGGTGAACATGATCTCCACAGAGATTTTATCTCACTCTACCGATGCTTGGCTTGTACCGGACGAAGCCACAACACACCTGCTTGGAGATATAATGCCTCTTTCACTCGCTGAACATATTTACGAGGCTATCCAAACAACACCAGAGGACCATTTAACCATGGCCTCTCCATCTTGTTATATACGATGGACGTCATCTCTACCTGATCTCTTACTTTGGACTTTTCATTCAGACGAGTCCATCATGGAAGTAATGAATATTGACGACAGTCCGTGGGATGATCTCCACCATAAGTCATCTTTTCTTCCTCCTTTGGAGTACATAGAGGACAACATTCACACCCTCTTTTCACCATATATCTACCCATCCCCTCATTCCCCATCCTTACATGTCTTATGGACATGGAGGGAAACTTGGCCAACATTGAGCCAACCACCCCAGTAGACATCTTGGTGAAACCTGGTATAGTGGAACACATTCGCATAGGCTAGAAGTGTTCCCCTGAAGAAATAGCTGCTGGCACGGCCTTGTTCAAGCAATTTTGAGACGTATTTGCTTGGTCCTATGAGCAGATGCCTGGGATAGACCCCACAATTGTTTCTCATGAAATAAAAACCTATCCCGACATCAAACCTGTACGCCAAAAGTTGCAACCAGTACACCCCCAAAAGACTGCGACAATTAAGGCAGAAATTGAAAATCTCTTAAAGACTAGTTTTATTTATCCTGTCCCATTGAAGGATTGGGTATCAAACGTCATCCCTATGAACAAAAAGTAGGGCACCATTCGCGTCTGTGTTGATTATCGGGACCTTAACCGGGCTTGTCCAAAAGACAACTACCCGACCCCCTTCATCGACCAGATCATCGACAAATGTGTTGGAAGCGTCATCTTCTCATTTATGGATGGCTTTTCTGGTTACAACTAGATTGAGGTCAACCCAGCCGACCAACATAAGACGGCTTTCATCTGCCTATGGGGAACATTTGCATACCGCAAACTCCCATTTGGCCTTAAAAATGCTGGCGCCACGTTTCAGCGGGCTATGTTGTACGCCTTCCATGACATTAAGAACTTTGTGGAACCTTACCTGGACGATCTCCCTACTCACTCAAAGTAGCGTGACTTCCACATTGATCATATGACGGCCATTTTCTTCAGATGCAGATGGTACAATATCCATCTGAATCCTCATAAGTGTATATTTTGCATTGAGTCCGGACACCTCTTAGGATTTATCGTTTCGAAGGATGGGATTTGCATTGATCCCTTAAAGGTGGAGGCCATCATCAACCTACCACCACCGATTGATGCGATGAAACTTCAAAGTATCCAAGGGAAGGTGACTTATTTAAGACGATTTGTTTGCAATTTCGTGGAGAAGACTCAGGGGTATATAAGACTGCTCAAGAAGGACGTCCCGTTCATTTGGGATGACCAAGCTCAAAAATCCTTTGATAGTATCAAACATGCCATCATGCATGCGCTCGTGCTCCAACTGCCTAATTATTATAAAGATTATATCTTATATCTCACCGCTTCTGCTACCACTATCGCCATGGTTTTGGTACAGGAGAATCAAAACACCCAGGAACATGTAATATACTATGCAAGTAAGGGTCTGGCTACCACTATATCTTTCTCCGCACCACCACTATCATCGCTGACTCAAATCCCATGTACCACGTACGGACACGTCAGGTGCTTGGGGGAAAGCACTCATGCTGGACCGTGATACTGCAATAATTTGATCTTCTTTTCAAGAAAGCCAAGTCTAAGAAGTCTTTGGTGTTTGCTGAGCTCATTTGCGACCTTCCCCATCCTGATGTAGAAGATGAGCACAATGACTCCTTTCCAGATGAATCATTGTTTCTCATCAGTACGACCGACCCATGGTATGGAGATATCTTATTGTATCTTCAAACCCAACGCTTCAATCCTCAACTATCTCGCAACGACCATCGTAAGATACGTCACCATGCAAAGTATTATTTAATCATCAATGATACTTTGTATCACCATGGCATTGATTCAATTCTTCGACGTTGTCTCACTCACGATAAGGCTGAACGCATTCAAAATGACTGTCACGCTGGGGCATGTGGCGGTCACCTCTTTGAGATGGCTATAGCCAAGAAGATTTTGCGCGTGGGATATTTTTGGCCTACTGTCTTCAAAAATTGTATTGAGGCCATCAAAAAATGTCCTCCTTGCCAACACTTCCATACGAAGAAGTGCACCCATCCTGCCCCATTACATCCGGTTATTGCCGTTGGCCCATTCCCAAAATGGGGCATTGACTTTATGCATTGTAATCCTACCTCGACCGGGGGCATAGTTACATCATTGTAGCTGTGGATTACGTCACAGAGTGGGCCGAAGCTATGCCTACATACTAGAATGACGGAAAAACTGCCACACTCTTCATGTTCAATCATGTAATAACGCGGTTCGAAGTTCCTCAGGCAATTGTTACGAATCATGGTTCTCACTTTCAAAACCATATGGTTGATGAATTGAGTGAAAGGTTGGGTTTTCGCCATGAAAATTCAACACCCTACTACCCGCAATCCAATGGATAGGTCGAGGCCATTAACAAGGTCTTCAAAACTATGGTCCAAGGTCTTCTTAGCATTATGGGCCTACCGAACTTCCGTCAAAACCACCACAAGCTTCACTCCCTTCCAATTGGTATACGGATTGGAGACTGTCCTACCTATAGAGTGCAAAATTTCGTCTCTACAACTCGCTGTCAAACTTGTTCCTAACACTACTGCTAAGGAAGATCGTCTCTTGCACTTAGCAAAACTTGACGAGTCTTTCCGAGATGTCTCTCTTGCTAACGAAGCGCACAAGAAATGCATCAAATCCCAATACAATAAGTTTGTTGAACCTCGTATCTTTAACGAGGGTGACCTGGTCCTCACTTATGACTAGAAGCACGATAAACTAGGAGCAGGAAAGTTCAAATCCATGTGGCATGGACCTTACATAGTGAAATGTGTTTTGGAGAAGGGAGGTTACGAGCTTGAAGACTACGACAGAATCTCTTTGGTGAACCCCACAATGGGATTTACCTGAAGAGATACTATGCCTAAATTCATCACGCTTACACTTTCTTGCATATACTATACATGGTGTGTTTTTTGTGTTTTTGTGTGAGCTATGATGCTTTTGTTTTTGAATGTCTTTAGATTTTGTTTCTGATTCTTATACCATGTTCTGTCTGCGTGTGCAGATGGAAACATGCTATGGATTTGCGAACGGCGCTAGCTGGCATACCCGTAACCTTGCTTCAGCAGCCTGGGTACTATATTCCCCAACAAGTGAGCTTATTAGCTCAGGAGGAAGTTGCCTAGGGTTTGCGACGAACAATGTCGAGTATCGGGGAGTAATCGAAACCCTAACTAACGCCATTTCCTTGGGTATGAACCACATTGTCATCCACATGGATTCTCAATTAGTGGTTTCCCATCTTAATCGGGTTTACGCCATCCGTGATCCCACCTTACTCCATCTCTTCAGACGAGTACGTCTCCTGGAAAAGTCATTTGAATCTATTCAATACCTGCACATTCCACGAGAGTTAAACACAGTTGCTGACTCGATGGCCAACTTCATTTTGGATTGGTACATCACACACACATAATATCCACAATATGTAAAAGCATTCACGACATGTAAATACAATGTATAAAAGAAAACATGTAAACAAGATCACATTACTAATCATTTTTTAAAAACACATAATGTATAAATCGCTGATAATGTCTATATATATATATATATATATATATCACTCAAAAGTAGCGCTGCTACAAAATCTGAAGCACGATGGCTTTCGGTAAGTCTCTACAAAAATCTGAAGCATCATAGCTTTCAGTAGTACAAAATCTGAGGCCTCTAAGCTCTCAGTACAAGTATAGAAGTGTCATCAGGCCTGACGCCTGACCCATACACCACCCCTAGCTTGAATATCTCACTATCGCTGGGTGAGGAAACAATTCACAGTCCAAGCCACCTTGTGGAGTAAAGTGTTGAAGCGCATGGACGCTCCAACCCCATATCTCTGCATGGGCCTCGGTAATTCATCAATAGCTAGCTCCAGTACCTCCACGGTTAGCTGGGATAGGTTCCTATACACCTCCTCCATATCCTCGATGGCAGCATGAGCATCTGCAGGAATGACTGCCTCCCCACCTGTGTCTCTCCTCACCAAAAGGGAGAGACCCACCGGCCGTATGGGGCCCACATCTGCACACACATATTACGTACTTGTCAAAACTACATAAAAAAAAATGATATAATATACAAAACTAAAAATACAAGGGTAGTTTTGTTCTCACCTATGTCACCCCATGCTGCACCCTCCAGCAGCATCAAGTCAGGATCCTCTTGGAATTTCGTGCCATTGTATGGAAAGTCCTTGACCATAAGTAACTGGTCCTCTACTCAGCTGAAGAACTCTGGACTAGAGCTAATGATGGGCCGGCCACCATGATGGGTCATGACCTCAACCCATCTGAGCATGTGGGGATCCATGGGCTCCCTGTCATCAAGTAGCAACTACGGACGTAGAAGAGGAATCCGCTCTAAGAGGAACGATACCACGATCGACCCATAACCAAACTGCTTGAGCTCTCCCCGCCGACACTTAGTCAGCTGAGCTCGGAGGTTTGCGAGGATACCCTCGCACCAGTTGGAAACCATGGGGGACATACAGTCCTCCGCATAAAGCATCCGGGTCCAAGTAGCCATGTGTGGGGATTGGCTACCCACTGCTCTAGTAATAGTAAGCAATATGGTATGCAGTAAGTGGCTCACCACATCCCTGATGAGTATATTCCCACTGGAAGGTTAAGAGGTAGCAATACAGTGCTGCGATATCATGTCATCAACTGTACGGTCACTGGCCCGTGTTCCAGTAAGATGCATATTGTCCCCTCTTCGGGACAAACCATTAAGAAAGTAGATATCCTCAATGTCTATCATGAGAATATGCTCACCAATCACAAAGTATTGTTGGGCTGCATCCCAACTCTAGAGCATGTGCGTCAATAGTGGGATTTGGGATCTCATCCCCTGGATCTCAAAGAACTTCAGTAACCCGTAGTTTCTCAAAGCATCCACGCATTGTGGATCGTTTGCAACTTGTTCATATTCTAGTTCATGTTCTCTCTCTCACCACTCCAATACCATATTGGCTAGCTGGTAACCTACCAAGAAGGACATTTAAACACTGTTATGTCCTGCTTCAATCTACATAAGTCCATTTTTTGGATTCTTTTTTATGTTCAGAGTTTGCAACTCCGTCGTCGCACTGTACGTTTGCGTATAGTGCGATGTCGTCGCACTTCTCCCATTCGAGGCTTGCGATGACTCGGTCTCATCGCAGGTCCCGAAAGGGCCAACTGCGACGAGCTGAGAGCGCAGTAGCCCTCCATGAACTCATAAAAAAACCCAAAAAATGAACCTAAAATCAAAAACTAATCCACAGGAAAGTTGTTGGATGAAGTTTAGGTCTACCTGATCTGGACAGTTGGTGAAATGGCGGATCATAGCTCCCGGAATCGGCAAAGGAAGTTTTGGCTCCAAATTGGTACTTCTCCACCCAAATTGGCAATTGAAACAATGTTTTCTATTTTTGGCCCATATTTCTATTTATAGATAGAATGGAATGTTCCTTTTCAAATATTTTGATGCTCTTGGGCCATTTATCATAGTTTTCGACCATTTTAATCATATTTGAGACTGTTTGACACATTCTCTAGTGTGCAGGAGTTGTAAGTGGCCACTTTTGTGTTGTTTCTCATATCATAACAGTCACAGGTATGAAGACTCCCTTGAACGTTTTGTCGTTATTTTTGCAACGGTTAGTCTGTAATTATTGCGTGATGATGAGTTTACTCTTCGTTTGTTCTCGTACTCACGGAACTATGAGAACAAGTACCGAGTTATGATTTATCACTTTTCCGGGCTCATTAAACTTCCATGGAATATGACACCGCCAGAGTCTACTGTTAAGCTCTTTTCAGGCTCTCGAAAAATGAAAAGTTTGCCAAGAAAACTTGTTGCGTTCATGCTTGTTAAAGTATTTGAACAGTCGTCTTCCTTGCGATAGTTTACCCCTTTTTCGGACCAGAAGGAACTAATTACAAAAAAGGTATACTCCAGCCAATCATGACTGGAAGAGTCCTCTCCCGTGTTGTTTTACCCTTTTTTGGGCGATGAGGCTAACTTTACGAAAAAGGACTGTTGGAGTCTTCTTTAGTTCTTTTTAGACTCTCTAAACATGACATGGTGACCGAGTTTACCATCTATGGACTCGTTAAATTTTCACATTGAAGGGCTCGTCATGGGACGAACCCCTCCTATCCCAAGTTCGGAAAATATTTGGGATTGGACTCATCTATGAGATGAGCTATACCGAGCATCTAGTTACCCTCATCAAGCTCGTAAAAAGCACATGAGGCACTCATCATTCATGATGGGGAAAAAGGAAAGTGTTTGTGTTACATACCCTAGTGGTAGTATATAGTCATTCTTGAACGTGGCTCTCATCTACATTTGCATACAATACTTGGGTCATCTGTTTGTCTATGAGTCCTCACTTACTTTCTGAGTCCTATTACTCCTCTGAGTCATCCGGATAAGGCTTCCATCATCAGTTGCATTAGAAGTTTGTGTCATTCTCATTATGTCAATACTGTCAAGTCATGCCATGCCCATGTTCAAGAACACGTTCATCATTTGTCATCTGTAGTCAAGTGTGCCCGTTACCATATCAGTTTACTTTGAGTCAGTCTCACATGTTACTCTACCATCCGATCCACTCTACACAACACATCTTCCATCGTGTTTTGTGTCGATTGATGGGGGATTCATAATGGCCCTCCTTTGATGGATTTGTCCTTTTCGACTTCAACACATCATCCAAGGATTGAACCTAGAAACCAACCAAGTACCTTGGCCCTGCATGCCTCAATGGGAGGTTACCTTGCTTTCATCATGAGTTTACATCATTGAATCTTGATTGAAAGATTTCATCTTGCGTTCGACTTCAAAAAATTTATTCACGCTTGATGATATGTACTGTGATACCTTGGGAATCATTGACATCAATGGTGATCTCCCTCACACTTGTTAACAGTTTAACATCAATGACCGGTAATCAAGTGGTTTCTACCATGTTCAACGTCAAGACATTTGTAATCACATGGATAGATTCGTATCATTGCGGGTTCAGCTTGAAGACGCTGGGGAGTCATGTTTTACCCAGGTTGCGATGGAGTTTGTATTTGAGTTATATTACATGGATCCACTCTTGTGTTGGTCGTGGCTGTGTTATCATCTCATCATGGATCTATTCTTGTGTCTAGTAGCCATGATTGTGTTCAGTCGGTCATTATTACCATGGATATGCAATGTATTCGTTAGGAGGCATGTTGTACTTCATATGAGATTGTTAGTTCAGAGTCAGTTGTACTGCAGCAGTGTCCTTCGTCCGACGAGTCTATTGCCATTACTTCTATCAAAGCACTTCACATGTCTATCTTCAACAGCTTCATGCTTTGGGGAGCATTCTGTTACACCCAAAATATACTCATCATAAGATTCAGTGTATACACCCCTGAAGATACCCGGACTAACTAATCATCCTGGGAGGATTTGTGCCCCATTGTGTTAGGTGTAGAAGGGTCGTCGCAGGTTGCACACTAGCAACATGCGACGTCGCATCTTTCTCCATTGCAGGGTGCAACAAGATCATTTAATGGGAAAAAATAGGAATTTTGAGATCCTTCTCGAAACTTGCTCATTTAGGGGCTTATCCCTGACCTCTAGGGGAGTTGGTACTTGATTCATGACTCTTTGGGAGGATCCCCTATCTTTCTCCTACCATTTCTCAACCTATCCTATCCATACCCTATCCACTTATTCCTTTATAAGTTAAGCTCACTACCATCCCAAAGAGAGGAAGATTATGGTATCTACAGGCTGGTGAAATCTCTATTAGAACATCTCCACTTACCTATTGGAGAACTCATACTTTCTTGGAAGGATATGGAAATCAGCTTCGTCGGAGAAAGGCTACAGCGTTAAGCCTTGGTTTTGGTTCTATATCTCTATCATGTACTCCTCTATTTGCAGTAATACAAATGCTTTCCACCAATATTGTTCATGTGTGCAATGATATTGAGTAGTTTACCTACTTAACTGTTTACTTAGATTTCTTATTGTATAAATGTATTTTACTGGTTTCTCTTGTTTCTTGTCTTAACAGGTCTTGCAACTTGGATTTGACGACCATGGGACATGGAGTAGCATTCAAGAGAAATGATTGCATAGTAAAAAGGTAAGACATCTAGTACTTGATCCTTAAGTAGATTTAGGAAATGCATTGGTAGTCTGTTCTATTTGTTCTATACTCACTTTGAGCTAGGGAGATCCGGCTCGCATCCGCTCGAGTGGATTGTCCGATAACAGTGAAGCCTCCTACAAGTTAGACTCTGGGAAGTCTTTGAAAATGAAATATGTTCTATATGTACCTGGACTCAAGAAGAATCTTCTCTCCATATCATCCTTGGATGCAAAGGGAATGAGAGTTGCATTTATAGATGGCCAAGTACTCATGTGGCCAAAAGGTAAGACAATAGATGATGCAGTAGTGATTGGAGAGCAAGAGGGGGGATTGTACAAATTGAAGGGACAACCTAAACATGCCCTGGTACATGAATCCATGGAGCCAAGTGAACTTTGGCATAAGAGGCTTTCTCATGTGCACTATAGAGCACTTCCAATTGCAAGCAATGCAGTAGAGGGTCTTCCTGAAATCCAGTGAAAACATGAAGGTATTTGCAACGGATGTGCAAAAGGAAAGAACACAAAGAATACATTTCCAAGTAGTGAAAGAAAAGCAAAAGGAATTTTGGAGATTATCCACTCTGATGTATGCGGACCAATGTCATCCAGTTCTTTGAGTGGGTATGTATACTATGTTTCCTTCATTGATGATTTCTTTAGGAATACTTGGGTTTATTTCTTGAAGAATAACGATGAAGTGTTTGATAAGTTCAAGGAATTCAAAGCCTTGATAGAAAATCAAACTAATAAGAAGATCAAGACCTTCAGATCCGACAATGGCGGAGAATTCATTTCAGGCGACTTCAAGGAGTTACGCAATGATTCATGGATTAAGAGGGAGTTGACTACTCCTTAGAATCCACAACAAAATGGAGTTGCAAAAAAAAAGAACAAAACAATCATGGAAGCAGCATGGGCAATGATTCATGACTAGGATCTGCCTATGCACGTATGGGAAGAAGCAACCGGGACAACTGTATATGTGCAGAACAGAACACCTCACAAGATACTTGACAACTAAACACCAGAAGAATTTTTCTCTAGTAAGAAACCTGAAGTTAGCCATCTCAGGATATTTGGATGTCCTGTATAGACACACATTCCAAAGGGAAAGAGGACAAAGTTATATCCTTCACGAAATAAGGGCATCTTTGTGGGTTATAGTGAAAGCTTAAAGGCATACATAATCTACTTTCCAGGGTTCAAGAAGATTGACATCAGTAGGGATGTGACATTTGATGAAGATGCAGCATACATCAAATCCAAGAAGATACATGTTGAAGAAAATGAAGAACCAAAGGAAACCATATTTCAAGACACCACCATGAATGAAGCAATTCCCGAAGAAGATCGTGAAATTGAAGATCCACAATAACCTGTAGATCCACCCCGTGAGAAGAACTCTCACAAGAGGAAACCTGCATGGGCTAGAGAGCTCATCCAAGATGCAGAAAGGTATGGCATTCTAGAAGAAGAACACAGAGAAAGAAAGAGGACTAGATCACATACCAGTTATGTTTCCTTACTCTGTGACATTATGAACAAAGAACCTTCCAATTATGAAGAGGCAGTGGAAAAGAAAGAATGGAAGGATGCCATGGTCGAGGAATACCGGTCGATCATGAAGAATGATGTTTGGGATGTGGTCCCAAGACCTGAAGGGAAGTCTATTGTGACTTTCAAGTGGATCTATAAGATCAAGCATCATGTAGATGGTAGCATAGAGAAATACAAGGCGAGGTTTGTAGCTTGTTGCTTCTCCTAGAAAGAGGGAATAGACTATGAAGAGACTTTTGCTCCCGTGGTCAGATACACTACCATTAGAATAGTACTTGCTCTGGCTACAATGATGAAGTGGAAGATACACTAGATGGATGTCAAGAAAACTCTCTTGAATGGTGTAGTCGAAGAGGAAGTGTATGTGGATCAGCCAATCGGTTTTGAGACACATGACCGGGAGTCATATGTGTGCAGGTTGAAGAAATCCTTGTATGGCTTGAAGCAAGCTCTTAGGACTTTCTATGGTAGGATAGATATCTTTCTATTCAGGTTGGGATTTACCAAGAGTAAAGCAGGTTCCAACCTTTACTACAAGGTTGAGGAAGGAAATCCACTAATACTACTATTGTATGTAGATGACCTGTTTGTTATAGGAGAGGATAGGTTGATTGTCAACACCAAAAGGAAGCTTGCTTCCGAGTTCGAGTTGAAGGACTTGGGGATGATGCACTATTTTATAGGCATGGAGGTGTGGTTGAGTGCATAGGGGATCTTCCTTGGACAAGGGAAGTATGCAGTAAAGAGCCTAAAGAGGTTAGGGATGATGGACTGCAAGGCCATGGCCACACCTATGGCATCGAACCTAAAGCTTTTGTGTGATGCTTCATCTGAGCCAGTTTATTTCACGGTGTATCGTTAGATGATTGGGTTCTTGATGTACCTGATGAACACGAGACCAGATATTTGCTTTGCGGTGAACACCTTGAGCCAGTTTCTGACAGATCCTAGACATGTTCACTTGATTGTTGTAAAGCATATTCTGAGGTACCTAAAGGGTACAGTTGACTGTGCACTCAAGTATGATGAGAATCAAAATTTTAACCTGGAGGGTTATGTTGATTCATATTGGGCAGGTAGTGCTGCAGATAGGAAGTTCACTTCAGGGTGCTACTTCAGTATGGGATTAGGTGTGATCTCTTGGTTTAGCAGGAAGCAGTCCTACGTAGCACTGAGTACAGCCAAAGTAGATTATGCCGTAGCTTGTTCCGCCAGTTGTGAGGCAGTATGGATTAGGAAGCTACTGTCTAATTTATTTGATCTCCCATTGGATGCTACCTGTGTCTTTTGTGACAACCATATTTGTGTGAAGTTTTCTGAGAACCCGGTGTTCCATGATAGGTTGAAGCACATTGAGATCAAATATCACTATATCAAGGATATGGTGCAGAGAGGAGTAGTGAAGCTTTTGTATGTTGTGACGGATGAGTAGGTTGCAGATGTGTTGACTAAACCACTAGCCAGAGTGAAGTTTGAGTACTTCATAGAGAGGCTTGGTGTTCTTCAGATTGAAGATACTTCGACGAAGAAGTGATGGGACAAATTTGCAGTAGCCATTCCAAGCATGGTGATAGGAGGATCCATCCCATGGCTATGGATGTAAGCGTTGTGTTATGAGCATCAGGACGATGCTCCAGCTACTATTATGTATGATGATTAGGATGATCATGTGTGATGATATGCATCAGGTGGATGCTTTGTATGATTAGTTTGATTATACTATGATGACATGCATCAAGACGATGCTGTGACGATGATCTGGATGATCAAGCGATGATGATATGCATCAAGACGATGCTATGATGATGATCAGGTTGATCATGTGATGATGTACATCAGTATGATGTATGATGAGTATCAGGATGATACTCCATGGTCGTGGACAGGTTGTGCAATAAGCATATAATAGCACCTTGGGAGGTTTGCAGATACTCTTTCAAGGTTTTGCCTATGGTAGATAATAGCTCCCTGGGATATCTAGTAAATTCTCTTTCGAGGTTTTGCTTGGGAGGACATATAATAGCGCCCTGGGAGGTTTGCAGATACTCTTTCGAGGTTTTACCTATGGCATATAATATTTCCCTGGGATGTCTGGCAAATGCTCTTTCGAGGTTTTATCCGATGGAATATAATAGCACCCTAGGAGATCCTATAGGTTGAGTTGTGTGCTCGTAATCATTCCGGGGATGCTCTTTCGAGGTTTTTCCATGACCACATGTAATAGCGCCTTGGGAGATCCAATAGGTTGAGCTATGTGCTCATAATCAGTCCTGGGATGGTATTTCGAGATTTTATGGTGACCACATGTAATATTGCCTTGGGAGATCCGATAGGTTGAGCTGTGTGCTTGTAATCAGTCCTGGGATTCTCTTTCTATGTTTTGTGGTGGTCACATATAATGTCTTCCTAGGAGATCCGATAGGTTGAGCAGCAATCTCGTAATCAGTCCTGGGATACTCTTTCGAGGTTTTGTGATACACGTAATAAGTCCTGAGGATTCCATAGTATGGCCAGTGATGATGAAGACCTACAAGAGGCTAGGCCTACATCCAACATGAAAAAGGGTTGCCTCTGTAGAACTTCCTATGATGAGAAGAATTCAGATATAGCCCAGTGATCGAGATGTCGAGTACAGCAGTAGTGATGATGATTCAGCTCCAGAATTGAAGACTTGCACCAATATGTATTGATGACCTGTGTCTAGAGAATACCTTCCTAGTTAAGAGGGAGTGTTGATGTATTTGTAACTTCAAAAGATATTCACTTGTATATTACTTTTTTACTTTTTGTATATCCAACAGAGATATATTATTCCTCTGATTGGAAGTGTCATCATTTGTATTTGCAAGTGTCACAAGTTACATTGTAAGTGTCATCATTTGTATTGATGGGTTATTAGACCACCAAGTGTGGGGTCGGCCCTAGTTAGGTCATGTGGTTGGGTTATTAGGCTTTCTTAGGAAGTCAGCTCTGTTGGTTTATTGGCAGGTCAAGTCAATGTATAAATAGAGGGTGTGCCTCTCTCATTCTATTCATTCACTCACTTCTCAAGCTCGCATAGCTAAGAGAGAAAGTGGCGCACAAGTGGAGGAGGAGGAGTATCTACTAGAGACATCTCTTTGGGTTTGATCATTGTGATCTTGGTTTGTGACTTATCATATCTCCAAGGAAGTTGCGGGGTTTTTCACCTTCTTGGTTTTCCCCGAGGAAACTCTGTGTCTCTTGTGTGCTTGTGTTATCGTGTCTATGATTGATATGGTGTACATGTTATTATCTTAGTGATCCTGAATGATAATGGAATGAAATTATCGAAAAAATAACAAATAACTTGTTCAACATCCATCCCTTCATACTCGACATCAGGCAATATTTGATTGACTTCAACCACTTTGTCATTGCTTATTGATGGATCTAAGGCACCAACATTTTGATTTCTATAGTTTTGCATGTACAACTTAGCATTTTCTCTTATCTCATGGGCCTTTTCAGGGGGTAGCTCCTTCCTTCTAGAATTTCTTTTATTATCACGTATGTTGCCCATATTGAATGTGTTTTTTAGAAAAACAAAATATCACCCCTGCAAGAATGAACAACAAACAAGATATTAAAACTCGATGTGCATGATTATTAAAGCTCGATGTAGCAATTGATTATGTACAACATCTAGTGAGAATGTCTTCATATAATCTTAAAAGCTATTGGGAATTCCCTACATATAAAGTTACAACATCACCTCTAGGAACTCAGTAGGATGGTATTGGATGGTGGTATGGTATGTTAGTATGAGCAAATTCCCTACAAGGGAGAAGCTCATACTCACTTCATTTTCATGGTATGGATGAGGGAAAATAGCCCCAAAAGACTAAGAGTTTTCAATTCTTTAGGTGTTTGTGTGAGTTGTTGTAGTGAAACCATGAGGAATTCAACAAATGTTTGTCTACTAGATGGAGGAATGTGATTATGAAATGTTATTGGTGGTAATGCAAGTATTTTTTTTTTATTATCTTCATTAAATGTTGAAAGCATTGCTTGGTGCATGTTGTATTTTTTTTTTGGTAAGATGTTTTTATTGTCTATGTTGAAGATTAAGAAGACTAAATAAGATTTATCATAAAATTCATGAGGAAAAACAAAAATAGATGGTATTCAAACAAGTGAATGAAGACTAAAATACATTTAACAAGATAAAATTGTCACCATACCTCAAGGATTATGATTTCTCTTTGCTTGAAATGTAAAATGCTCCTTTGATGTGTCCACTATATGTAAGAAGAGTTCATGCCTGTCCAATTAGCATGAGAATTCAATCCAAGGAGCCAAATAGAGTCCAACTGTTGTGTATTCACTCAAATGATCCAAATAGAGCCCAAGAGGTGTGTATTCAATCCAAATAGCCAAATAGAGCCCCAAATGTTGTGTATTCAATATAAAATGGTGATGCTTGTCGGACTGTGCATGAAAACAACAAAAAAACGTGATGAAGCAGGGAGAAAATGTGGGATAAGAGCGCAGGTGTTTTTCTAAATTTCATCTTCAGTAGGGACGCGCACGCGCCAAGGAGTGCGTGCACTCTTCTAGTGCGTGCGCGCCTCTGCTGAATGTTGTATAGTTCGATGGGTAACTTCCACTGCATTTATTACCCAACAAATCTAAATGTGTCAGTTTATTCCTAAAGCCCCTCCCCCATAAAAGCCTTTAGGCCCTATTCTAACCCATAATCCCCAAGTGCATTTAAGTGCTTCTAGGTGTTTAGGGGTTTGGGGGTTAGGGTTATAAGGATTTTATATTAAGAGTTAAAGGTTATAGGTATTATAGGCAAGTTATGGGGTTAAATGTCATCATCATCTTCATCTTCATCAGCATCATCTAAATAGTTTTCAACATCATATGGAGCTTGTCTAATTTTGGATATAAGGAGGATATAAGATGATGATGATGATGATGATGATGATGGAGATGTTGATGATGATGAAGATGTTGATGGTGATGGTGATGGTGATGGTGATGGAGATGATGATGATGATGATGGAGAGGATGATGATGATGGATAAGATGATGATGATGGAGATGTTGATGAGGAAGGGGGGATGACAATGATGAGGGAGATGTTGATGATGATGATGGTGATGGTGATGATGGTGATGATGATGCGAGGAGGTTTTGATGATGAGGAGTAGGGTCTTCATCTTTCGAACTAGCATCATCTTCATCATCATTGTCATCTCCCCCTTCCTCATCAACATCTCCATCATCATTATCATCATCATCTTCATCATCATCACCATCCTCCTCATCATCATCATCGTCCTCCTCTTCATCATCGTTGTCGTCTCCATGATGATGATGATGATGATGATGGAGATGTTTATGAGGAAGGGGGAGATGAGCACGATGATGATGATGATGCAAGGAGGGTTCAATGATAATGGGGGAGAGGAGGACGATGTGGATGATGAGGATGATGGTGATAATGATGATGATGATGCTGAGGATGATGATGATGATGGTGATGATGAAGAAGAGGACGATGATGATGATGATGAGGATGATGGTGATGAGGATGATGACGATGATGGTGATGATAATGACATGATGATGATGATGATGATGATGATGATGATGATGATGATTATGATGATGGTGATGAGGATGGTGGTGATGACGATGTGATGAACCTACAACAATTAATTAATGATAATATGCAAGATAGCAGAAATAACAGAACTCAGAATCACTTTTATTGATCGCAGGCCACTTCGAGGGGGCAAGCTCAATACAAATACATTCACGATACCTTCATTAGTCTCAACATCAACTTATCTACTAAGTGTAGGTGCCAATACCATGGGTCAATACCATGTGTCAATACAAACCATGGGCCAATACAAACTATGGATCAACAATTACTATGGGATGAATTACAAAGCATATGCATCCAACAACAATAAGACAAACTATGGATCAACAAATACTACGGGACGACATACAAAGCATATGCGTCCAACAACAATATACTAACAAAGTAAATAAAAGGGTTGACATGGGTTCCTAACATCCCCTCTCCCTTAGAAAAAACTTTGTCCTCAAAGCTTTAGATGTGGAAATTGTTGTATGATATGAAGGAGTGGTTCCCCTGTAGCATCCTCGAGTTGCATTCTGAGCCATTGACACCTTTTGAGTTGCAGGGAGGGTTGCTTGGAAGGTTGTAGATGAAGAAGAACCATATTAGTTGCGTGAAAAGTGCACTCAGAACAGTGCTGATCGGCTTGTTGTTTTAGTCAAATTCTTTCCATGTGAAGATTGTCCCATAGAATGAGAAGAATCTGATCGCAGTGTTGAAGAACCGAGTCAATTTCCTAAACTAGGGAGCTGCTGAGGGTGTACCGAAGAAGAACTAGCGGTGCATGTCCATAAATTGCTTCATATGGTGTCCTTTTAGATGTGGTATTGTACCACTGGAGAGCTTCTAGGAAATCTATAGAAATAGTTGTCCAAATCTCTATAAGGATGGGCAAGGGTTCGAGCAGTCCAGAAAGGAGTGTCATTTCACCCTTATTGACCTGGAAAGTATCTTAGGCAGCCAACATCTATTGAATTGTCATGTTCAGTCCCTGCCAAAAGAAGTTGCATTGTTCCCGTTCATACATTTTTAGGAACCCAGAGTGCCCTTCTGATGAAGAAGCATGGAGTTCATAGAAGAGATAGCCATGTTGAACAGATTGCAACCAATGTGGAACAAGCAAAGAAATAGTTGTAAGAGAAACTGGGTCGTCAAATGTACGAGAAGGAGCATCTGCCACCATATTGTCCTTACCCTACTTGTAAGTGATCACATAGGCATAACCCATGAGTTGGATAACCCATTTCAAGTGTGCTGGGGAGGAGACCCATTGTTCCAGGAAATTTTCCAAACTCTGGAGATTAGTGTCGATGCAGAAATAATTCCCTAATAGGTATGGCTTCCACTTCTGTACTGCATGCAAAATAGCCATCATTTCCTGCTGAGATGTAGATGCAGCTAAATTCTTACCGAAAAGGTCTCTTGAAGGAAACAAGCCCACTGGTTCAGCAAGGACACCTTCATATCTATCCAAGGAAGTAGGGGAGACAGTTGATGGGTGCATCTGAATGGAATGGAGTTGAGTGATGAAACCATGTGAATTCTTCTTAAGGATCTTTTCTAGGCGATGTGAACTGATGATGTGGAGAAACCCTTGTTGTAAGCCCTTAAATTTTTGTTGTTTCCCATTGACTGAAAACTACATCCAAAGTTTAGCAAAATCCCATAAGATGGGGCCAAGTGTGCATAACCATTGAACGCCCAAAACGACATCACACCTGCCTAGGGACAAGGAAAACATGTCAGAGTGTAGGTTATAATATTTCAGTGAGATACACACATTGTGACACTTCCCCTTGCAAGGTAAGGTGCCCCCATTGGAAACCATGACTTCAAAGTTGGAGCAAGGATGGACAAAACAATCAGCATGTTTGGCGATCCGAGGGTCAATGAAGTTATGAGTGCTACCAGAATCAATGAGTATTGTAAGAGGAAGCTTCTTGAAGTAACCCCTGGCCCGCATTGTTTGGGGGTGGTGACACCAGATAAAGAATTGAGAGATATCTCTGGTTGTTCATCCTGAGATGGGGGATTAATAGGCGTCTCTTGAATGTTGACCTGATCATCCATTGTATCTAGAGATTCTTCACCAATTTTAGAGGCAGGCGAAGAATCCATATCCAAGAGATAGAGCTTTTGTTGAACACATCTATGTCCCTGAGTGAATTTCTCATCACAATTATAATAAAGCCCTTTTTATCTATGAGCCTGCATCTCTGTTTCAGACAAATTCTTCATAGGAGTTGGTCGAGGAGCTGGAGGGATGGGAGGTTGTTGAGAACCCATAGTTCAGAAGGGAACAAAAGTGGGTTTGGAGTGCTGTTGGGCTGCAATCTTATCTTCTGCCAACTTAGCCAACCCTAGGACTTCCATCATTGTGTTGGGACAAAACATTTTAAGCTTTGACCGGATTTCATCCTTAAGATCACTAATAAAACAACTCCTATAGAATTCATCAGACAATCCTTCTGTGTGATTGGCTAGTTTCTCAAATTCTGTCCGATACTCTCTTACAGTGCCACTTTGACAAAGTTTAGTGAGTGTTCCTGTGAAGTCATCAAAAGCACTATGACCAAATCATTGGAAAAGGAGTTGGAAAAAATATGTCCATTTTGGCTCGTCATGAGCCTTGATTTACCAATGGTACCATTGAAGGGCTTCCTGTTCCAAATGAAAGGATGCAAGTGGAAATTTTTGGACATCAAAAGTATCATGCAGACTGAAATACTGTTCTGCACGATAGATCCATCCAGTCAGATCAGTACCATTAAAGCAAGGAAATTCAAGCTTCGGACCATGGAAATTGCTAGGAGAAAAGAACCCATTGGCTGCAGAAGATTCTTACTGTCGGTTATTGTTCATGGTTGAATGCGGAAGATGGAGGCTGATAAATTTTTCATCCAGATCTTGGAGTTTGGTTTGGATGGCTACAAGTGCTTCCTCCATGGTTTTTTCTCCTGCGCGGGTGACAACCATAACCAGGGGTTTTTTTGGGGGGGGGTGGATAGAAAAACACAAACAAAATCTTATTTAGTAAAGGGAAATTTGGATTTCAGAAAAAATCGGATGGGTAATTGGGGTTTGACCAGGTTTTGGACACTTTCTGATGGACAGGGAAGCAAAAAATAGGGATTTCAGAAGTAGGATGAAAGAATGAGAAAATTGGTTAAAGAGGGACAAAGAAGCAGAAATAGGGAATGAATAGGGTGGAAAAATTTGGAGGCGAGTGCGTGAAAATTGAAGAAGTTATGGCAAACCCTAAAAATAAACAAATGTGAGATTTTTGGCTTTGGGAAGTAGAATTTGGGATAGGGTCCTCAGTAATGAAATATGCAAAATGGGATTGCAGGGGTGTCTGGGAAGTTTCAAGGGAAACGGAGTGGAAACAGATGGATCTGCAATGATGTGGAAGTAATTGGCAAAAAATGGATCGAAAACGACATTGAATGGATGGAAAATGACTGGATTTGAAATAGCTTTCAGAATAGATCTGAAACAGCTGGATTTGGAATGGCTTTCAGAATGGATCTGAAACGGATGGCTCTGAAACGGCACGGAAGTGATTGGCAACAATTCAGCTGAAAATAGATATGGACCCTAGGTATGTGCGGCTTCCTAACAGTTCAAGGGTTTCACTCGGCCACCAATGTTGTCTGATGGCTTTCGTATTGGGGCAGTACCCCTCACTCCATGGCTCAGGTAAAACTGATAACCATTTTGCCACAAACAATAGCTCTTGGTTTACCTCATGGGTGGGAACTAGTCAATCAGGTAGGGGTCGTTGCCCTTTTCGCTGGTAGGTCCTCTGAATGGGCCAACTACTTCGGGGTTCCTGTGGTTCTCCTCACATTGATTTTTAGGGCTTATGCCCAAGTACATCCCACAGTTAAGCGGATATGAATTATTCCCAGATTCGAAGCTGCAACAAATGCAAAAAAAATTGGCAAAAATTTCACCCAATGAGCCCAAGAAAGTGCTCTGATACCATATGTGATGAACCTGCAATAATTAAATAATGAGAATATGCAATATACCAGAAATAACAGAACTCAGAATCACTTTTATTGATCGCAGGCCACTTCGAGGGGGAAACCTCTGAGCAAGCTCAATACAAATAACTTCACGGTACCTTCATTGGTCTCAACACCAACTTATATACTAAGTCTAGGTGCCAATACCATGGGTCAATACCATGTGTCAATACAAACCATGGGCCAATACAAACTATGGATCAGCAATTACTATGGGACGACTTACAAAGCATATGCGTCCAACAACAATAAGACAAACTATGGATCAACAAATACTACGGGACGACTTGCAAAGCATATGTGTCCAACAACAATATACTAACAAAGTAAATAGAAGGGTTGACATCGGTTCCTAATGGACAGTAATGATGATGAAGATGATGACGATGTTATGATGGTGATGATGATGAAGATGTTGATGATGATGACGATGGTGATGCAGATGATGATGATGGTGATGAAGATGATGATGATGATGGAGATGATGATGATGATGGTGAAGATGATGGTGATGATGGAGTTTTTGATGAGGAAGTGGGAGATGACAATGAATATGAAGAGGATGATGCAGATGATGATGATGATGGTGAAGATGATGATGATGATGATGATGAAGATGATGACGATGTTGACGATGGTGATGATGACATGGTGATGATGATGATGAAGATGATCATGATGATGGATATGTTAATGAAGAAGGGGGAGATGACAATGATGATGAAGAGGAGAATGATGATGATGATGGTGAGGATGATGATGATGATGGTGATGATGAAGAGGAGGACGATGATGATGATGATGAGGATGATGGTGATGAGGATCATGATGGTGATGGTGATGATGATGATGATGATGATGATGATGATGATGATGAAGATGTTGATGATGATGACCGCGATCATCATCATCATCGTGATTATATTCATCACCATCATCATCATCATCCTCATCATCCTCATCACCATCAACCTCATCTCCATCATCATCATCATAACCGTCATGATCGTGATCATCATCATCACCATATTCATCACCATCATCATCATCATCCTCATCACCATCATCCTCATCTCCATCATCATCATCATCCTCATCATCATCATCATCATCATCGTCATCCTCTTCATCATCACCATCATCTTCATCATCTCCTCCTCGTCATCATCATCATCATCATAGTCATCACCATCATCATCATCTTTTTCATCATCATAATCATCATCATCATCACCATCGTGATCATGATCATGATCATCACCATCTTCATCACCATCAGCATCATCCTCCTCCTCACCATCATCATCATCCTCATCTCCCACTTCATCATCAACATCTCCATCATCATCATCTTCCTCATCAACATTTCCATCATCATCATCATCATCATCATCATCCTCATCCTCATCCTCATCCTCATCATCATCGTCGTCCTCCTCTTCATCATCCCATCATCATCATCATCATCATCACCATCATCATCATCATACTCATCACCATCATCATCAACACCGTCATCATCATCATCATCATCACCATCATCGTCATCATCCTTACCATCATCATCCTCATCACCATCATCCTCATCATCATTGTCCTCCTCTTCATCATCATTGTCATCCCCCCTTCCCCATCAATATCTCCATCATCATCATCATCATCATCATCATCATCACCATCATCATCATCATCATCCTCATCACCGTCATCATCATCACCATCATCATCATCATCACCATCACCATCATCATCATCATCCTCACCATCATCATCCTCATCATCATCAACATCATCATCCTCCTCTTAATCATCATTGTCATATTCCCCTTCCTCATCAACATATCCATCATCATCATCTTCTTCATCATCATCAACATCATCCTCATCACCATCGT